>CAUYQG010214697.1:0-18233 GCA_963574415.1 Tarsius wallacei | reverse complement strand
CACTCGATCGCCCAGACCGGAGTGCAGTGGCCGCTCCCGGCCACCGCAGCCTCGACTTGCTGGGCTCCGGCGATCCTTCCGCCTCAGCCTTCCAAGTAGCTGGAACTACAGGCGTGCGCTACCACGCCCGGCTAATTTTTTTTTTTTTTTTTTTGATTTATTGTAGAGATGAGGTTTCGCCTGCCCAGGCGGGTCTCGAACCCGCGGGCTCAAGCAATCCACTCACCTCAGCCTCCCAAGGCGCGGGATTACAGGCTGAGCCACCGAGCCCGGCTTAATGTTTCTTATTTTATGGTTCAAAATTTGAATAATTTTTTTTTATTTTTTTGAGTTGTAGTCTCACTCCTTCGCCCAGGCTGGAGTGCAGTGGCACACACTCTCACAGCCACTCCAGTGTCGACCGTCGACCTTCTGGGCTCCAGCGATCCTTCCGCCTCAGCCTTCTGAGTAGCCAAAACTATCATGTGCAGCTATTTTTATTTTATTGTAGAGACAAGACACCGAGAAAAAAAATTAACAAAGTAGAAAAATGAGAGTGGTATTGACAATGACACACCCCCACACACAAAGAGGCCTCCCAAAGTGCTGGGATTACAGGCTGAGCCACAGAGCCTGGCCTCGAATAATTTTTATGCCTCTACTTTTTAGTTTTTATTTACTTAATTAATTATTTTTGAGTCCGAGTCTATTTTTGTCGCCCAGGCTAGAGTATAGTGGCGTGGTCAGGGCCACTGCAGCCTCAACCTGCTAGGCTCAGGTGATCCTTCTGCTTCAGCCTCCCAAATAGTTGGGACTACAGGTATATGCCACCATGCCCAGTTTATTTTTTGATTTATTGTAGAGATGAGGTCTCACCAAGTTGTGTAGGCTGGTCTCATACCCCTGGATTCAGGCAAGTACCTGATCCTAACTTGTATCCCACAACTTTAAAAAACAAAAACAAAACCAAAAAAATTAGTCAAGTGTGGTGGTGCGTGCCTGTAGGTAAACTCAGTATTCAGAAGGCAGAGGCAGAAGGATCACCTGAGCCAGGGGGAGGTCGAGGCTGCAGTGAGTCATGCTCGTGTCACTACACTTTAGCCTGGGCAACAGAGTGAGACTTCGACTCAGAAAAGAAAAAGGAAACAAAAGGAAGCCTGATTCTTACAATCTTTTAAAAAAATTTTTAAAAAAATTTTAAAGATGTGGGGTACAATTCAGGGATACTCTTTTTAAACTTTATTTTGAAGCATAACACAGAAAAATGCGCACACATAAATGTGCAGCTCAATTTATCACAAAACAAACATTCATGTAATGAACACCCAGGTTAAGAAATAGGAAGTTGTCTGCACTCCACAACAATGCCTTTGAGGAAGGAATTTTAAAAGCTCTCAGAGAAATTATTGATGAGAAACAGCATTTACATAAAATGCTAGAGAATAAGCAGAACCCCTTTGAGAAGGCTGTAACTGTGGAAGAAGTGGTATTCTAAAGGGAAGCCAGGTTTCAGTTAAGGGAGGGAAGTGGGCTAGTAGTGAGTGAATATGTTGAAAGATATGGAGTTGGAGGATGCTTACTAACAAACAAGTTCCAGAGAGCACAGTGGAGAAGTTTTGAGGGAAGGATAGCAGTAAAAGGCCATCAACTATATAACCCCCCCTTCTGTGTTTAACGGAGACCATTACCTTTCTTGAAATTTTCTTCTTTGTGTGTGAGGGTGTGTCATTGTCAATACCACTCTCATTTTTCTACTTTGATCATTTTTTTTCTCGGTGTCTTATTTTTTTGTTTGTTCTGCAGGTATTTCCTGAGCTTTCTGTCCTGGCTTTTCTCCCTTGTTCTATAAGAGTTAACTCATTTCGTCTCTTTTTTCTGAACGAGTGCTCTGTTTTTTTTTTTAATTTTTAATTTTAAAGATGTGGAGTATAATTCAAGGTTAGGTAAACAAATGTTCTTTATGTAGGTAGCTTTGTATCTTGTATTCTGTTGTTTTTTTTTTTTGAGTTGGAGTCTCACTCTGTTGCCCAGGCTGGAGTGCAGTGGCATGCTCACAGCTACTCCAACGTTGACCTGCTGGGCTCGCGATCCTTCCTCCTCAGCCTTCCAAGTAGCTGGAACTACAGGTGCACACTACCATGCCTGGCTAATTTTTAATTTGTTGTAGAGACAAGGTCTCACCAAGTTGCCTGAGCTGGTTTCGAACCTTCAGGCTCAGGCAATCTACTTGCCTCAGCCTCACAAAGTGCTGGTATTACCGGCTGAGCCACCCAGTCTGGCCTGCCCTTGCATTCTTTATCTCTAGACCACAGTTAAGAAATACCTCTTCCTGGCAAATAAAAATAATTTTCCAGTAATAGAAAAAACCTATCTGATAATTTTTTTTTTTTGAGTGGAAATCTCACTGTCACCCAGGGTAGAGTGCAGTAGCACAGTCACAGCCACTGCAGCCTCGACCTGCCGGGCTCAGACGATCCTTCTGCTTTAGTTTTCAAGTAGCTGAAACTACAGGTGTGCACCGCCACATCCAGCTAATTTTTTTATTTATTGTAGGGAAGAGTTCTTGCCATGTTGCTTAGACTGATCTCGAACCCGTGGGCTCAGGCAGTCCTCTTGCTTCTGCCTCCCACAGTGCTGGGATTACAGGCATGAACCTCTGCGCCTGTCTTAATTTTTTTTTTTTTTTTGAGTCAGAGTCTCACTCTGTCACCCAGGCTGGAGTGCAGTGGCACGCTCACAGCCACCCCAGCGACGACCTGCTGGGCTCAGGCGATCCTTCCGCCTCAGCCTGTCGAGTAGCTGGAACTACAGGCATGCGATACCATGCCTGGCTAATTTTTTTTATATATATTGTAGAGACAAGTTCTCACCAAGTTGCCCAGGCTGGTCTCAAACCCCTGGGCTCAGGCAGTTCTCTCTCCTTGGCCTCCCAAAGTACTGGGATTATAGGCTTGAGCCACCACACCCAGCCAATTTTTTTTTTAATTAAAAATTAAAGAAAAAAATTTTTTTCATGTAGAGATGGGATTTTGCTATATTATCCAAGCTAGTCTTGAACTCTTGACCCCAAGCTATCCTCCCATCTTGACCACCCAAAGTGCTGGGTGACTAACCACCATTAGCTCTGTTGGCCTCCAGCTTGCACATGGCAGATGTAAGACTTTCCAGCCTCCACAATTGTGTGAGCCAGTCCCTCATAATCAATCTCTATGTATCCATATATACCCTATTGGTTTTGTTTCTTTGGACTGTTCATTTAAAAAAACGAGTAAAACCTCCACACGTGTTTTTAGAAGCTTTATTCATAACTGTCAAACTTGAAAGCATCCAAGATGTCCTTCAGTAGGTGAATGGATAAATATGCTGTGGTACATCTAAACAATGGACTTTTTCAATACTGAAGAGAAATGAGGTCTTGAACCATGAAATGCCATAAAAGAATCTTAAGTGCATATTACTAGGTAGAAGAAGCCAATCTGAAAGTGCTACACACTGTATGATTCTAAATTTATGATATTCTGGAAAAGGTAAAACTAGAGACGATAAAAGGATCAGTGATGACCAGGGGTTGTAGAGAATGGGGAGATAGAGGAATAGGCTGAATATAGGATTTTTGGGAGAGTGGAGTTATTATGTATGATATTATAATGGTTATACATTTTTCAAAACACACAGAATGTACAGTGCCAAGAGTGTACTCTGATGTAAACTGTGAACATTTGGTGACAGTGATGTGTCAGTATGGGTTCACTGAGTGGAATAAATAATATATCACTCTTGTGTGGGATGTTGACAGTGGGGAGACTGCTTAAGTGGAATCTCCCTGTACCTTCTACTCAGTCTTTCAGTACACTTAAAACTACTGTAAAAAATAAAAGTCTTTTAAAAAAATGAGCAGGGGGGGCAGGTGGGATTGGCAACAGTGAGATTCTGCCAGGGGAGGGGGGCACACCTCATCAACAAGGGTACCTGCATAATAAACATTTGTATACCTAACCCTGAATTGTACCCCACATCTCTAAAATAAAAAAATTAAAAGCAAAAAGAGATATAAAAAAACAACAATACCTACTTTTCTGAGGAATTATGAAAAAATATATAAAGTGCTTACCACAATGCCTGGCATATAATAAATGCTCAATAAACCAAAAAAAAAAAAAGAGGAAAAGACTTAAACAGACTTTTTAAACAGACAGTTCACAAAAGAAGATATCAAGACCAGGCGCAGTGGCTCAAGCCTATAATCCCAGCACTTTGGTATGCCGCGGTGAGAGGACTGCCTGAGCCCACAGGTTTGAGACCAGCCTGACAACTTGGTGAGACCTCATCTCTACAATAAATAAAAAAATTAGCCAGGAGTGGTAGTGTGCGCCTGTAGTTAAGGCTACTTGGAAGACTGAGAAGGAAGGATCGCTTGAGCCCAGCCAGTTGACACTGGGGTGGCTGTGAGCGTGCCACTGCATTCTAGCCTGGGCTACAGTGTGAGACTCCAACTTAAAAAAAGAAAAAGAAAATATCAAAATTTCCCAAAACTTGTTAATAAAACACTAGAAGCATTAAAATTAAAGAAAAAAAAATTACATCTGGATATAGTGACTCATGACTGAAATCCCAGTGTTTTGAGAGGCTGAGATGGGAGGGTTGCTTGAGGCCAGGAATTCAAGACCAGCCTGGGCAACATAGCAAGACCCTTTCTCTACAAAAAGTTAAAAAATTATCCAAGTGTGGTGGGATGTGCCTGTAGTCTCAGCTACTCAGGAGGCTGAGGTAAGTTGTAATTGTGCCACTGCTCCCTAGCCTGGGTGTCAGAGTGATACTTCGACTAAAACAAAAGAATAGTGGTTAAATAGGTAAGTCATAGTTACTGACCGGATTCTGAAACTTGTATCTTGATCTGGGTGGTGATTGGTTACAAAGGCATTTACATATGTACAAATTGTCAAGCTGGACATTTAAAATTTGTGTCTTTTTCTCTGTAAGATAACAAAAAGAGTGATAGGTTTTCAAACTCCCCGTAAAACCATCCTTTCTCCCTGCCAGGTTTTGCAGGAGGGGGCAGGTGGGATTGGCAATAGTGGGATTCTGCCAGGGGAGATTACTTTTGGCCCTTTGCTTTTTTTTATTCCCACTGGCTCCCAGAGAGAGGATTCATTCATACAACTAGTAGTAGATCTCAGTAACATTAAAATCTATTTGACCAAAGATCTCTAGTCATGGACATTTTGAAGTAATTAATATTCTCACTGGTGCTTAGCATTGTACTGTGTAATCTCACCTAGATATGCTTCTGTTATCTTCTCACTGGTGCTTAGCATTGTACTGTGTAATCTCACCTAGATATGCTTCTGTTATCTTAGTCTCATCTTCATTGAAGACCATTACTCTCCAGCATTTCCTTATTTGACAGCCATAATTTCCGTCTCTCTGATTAAAACCTTGGGGTCATTTGATTTTCTCCCTTTTCTTTTTTTCCTCTAGTCAGCCACCTTAACTTTTTTTTTTTTTTAAATATAAAAAGACAAAGGTTTCCTGTGTTTCCTAGGCTGATCTTGAACTCCTGGGCTCAAGTGATCTACCTGCTTCAGCCTCCTAAGTAGCTGGGACTACAGGCTGGTGCTACCACACCCAGCTTTATCCAGCCACTTTACCAAGTCTAGTTAATTCTTATTTGCATGGGTATCCTGAATCCATTTTTCATTTTCTATTCCTGCTAATGTCAGCTTACTTTTTTTGTATTAAAAAAGAGCCTTAACACTTCAGTATTTTAAGTCATTAGTTTGAGAATATAAACATGTTGAAAGTTGAGTAGAAATCACAATATAAAATATAAAAGTGAAAACACTCAGCATTTTGAATCGGTTCCTCAAACTACTCGCATTATGGTAGTAGCATGGTATAGTGGATAAAAGTGAACTTTTATCTGAACATCTAGTGAACTAGTCTATGCCATACAAGTTTACGTTTTAATTCTGTCAGATACTACAGTATATTGCTGGGGTAGAGGTGGTGCAGAGTTAGTGGCAGCAGTTATGGTGCCAGTGAGTGTAAAAGGACTTTTGCCTTATTTTTGACCTTCTTGCATCTGAATTTCTGTCTGTGTTTCTGGAATTCCTTTCTTCGTGACTTTTGGTGGGAAGCAGAACCTGCTTCTTACTTGAGGCAGATACTTCCTTTGCCAGCCTCCCTCTTGCTAATAGGGCATGTGAGCTTTAGTTTTGGTTAGGCAAATGCGCCAGTGTGGACAGCACCTCAGGAGCTAGTGACCCAGAAGAGGAGGAACCGGGTGGACTAGGTTGTGTCAGTGGTGGTGGCAGCAGCCGCTGCAGTGGTGTTTTCCCAGGACCAATTCTGCTGTGGTTTTGAATATCATTCCTGGCTGTGGAGCCTATAAATCAGGTTCTCTGAAGATTGTTATTCACCAGATATCTTTTCATAAATGTATTTTGTACTTAAACTAGCCAAAGTAGGTTTTTGTTGCTTCCACCTAAGAGCCCTGACTGGAAAAAAAGTCTTTAAAAATCACCTTGGACTATTAAGCAAACTGATCACATGCAAATCTTGTTTTCTCTTAATTTATACGTGAAGTTTTAAAATGTTTTAGGCTTACTTTGTGAGACATGTAGACAGTACAGATTCTAAATAATAATTATTTCATTTTAGTATTTGCATTTTAAATTTTTAGTGTGCTTCATGGACCATGTGCTGCTATGTATGCCTGAAGTACTTGAAATGCAAATTTGGGGAGACTTTGCCATCTAAATGCTTGGCTGGATTAAGCGCCTAATTAGGATGGTTTTTCAACAAGTTGGAGTAAGCATGCAATCGGTGAGTGCTCAAAATTCATTTTTAAAATCCAGACATTTAGATATTTTAAGAATTTTTTTCTGAGAAAATGAAATAAATCTATATATGACCAACATCTTGAATTCAATATGTTTATGTACTGTTTAATTTGCTTTCTATTTAAATCATAGAAGTGAATCTTTTCCCAGCAGCCTAAGTTAGAGAGTAACTTTCTGGGTTACACTGAAAACTTACCAATATATATGTGATGATTGAAAGTAATATATTTGTTATTAATGAGGAAAGGGCTTAAATACATAGAGAAAACATTGAATAAAATATACTAACACTTGGCAACTCTCTGAATGCTGTAGAATTATTAATATTGAATGCTCTTATAATGTGGTTTATCACACAACTGAAAGGAAAAGGCAAGTCATGTCTACTAAAATATAACAACTGTAGGTAAGAAAAAAAATTATTTAGTGTGATGTGATTGTTCTATGCTAGAATTAATTTTCTTGAGACACAGTCTCACTCTGTCACCCAAGCTGGAGTGCAGTGGTACAGCTTCCTGCAGCCTTGAACTCCTGGGCTCAAGTGATTATCCTACCTCAGCCTCTCAAGTAGCAGGGACTACAGGCATGCACCACCATGCTTGGCTAATTTTTCTATATTTTGTGGAGTCTAGTCTTGCTTTGTTGCCTAGCCTGGTCTCGAACTCCTGGCCTCAAGTGATCCTTTCACTTCAGCCTCCCAAAGTGGTGGAATTACAAGCATGAGCTACCGCACCTGGCTGAGATGTTAGTTTTGATCTTGACACTTTTTTTTCTTTTTTCTTTTTTTTTTGAGTTGGAGTCTCACTCTGTCGCCCAGACTGGAGTGCAGCGATCCTTCTGCCTCAGCCTTCCAAGTAGCTGAAACTACAGGCGCGCACTACCACGCCCGGCTAACTTTTTGATTTATTGTAGAGATGAGGTTTCGCCAAGTTGCCCAGGCGGGTCTCAAACCCGTGGACTCAGGCAATCCACTTACCTCAGCCTCCCACGATGCGGGATTACAGGCTGAGCCACCAAGCCCGGCTGATCTTGACACTTTTGTAAATGTTTTCTATAATATATAATGTTTGTTTAGATCTACTGTAAGTTATTAGAGCAATTGCTATGCCAATCACATTTTGTGGGATATTTGTTTTTCATTTTAAAATTCAATATTTGTGTCACTGTAACATGGAATTCAGTTTTATTTATTAAGGATATAGGTAGGTTTCATAATTTGAGTATAGGTTTACTTTTTAATACAATGCTTTCACTTTTTTGTTTTTGTGTCTGAACTTTGAATCTCCCCAACTCCCAAGGTTACATCTGTTTTCTTTGGAGATAAAAAGCAAAGAGCCAAATAAAATTATCTTTGTTTACAGCTACATAATTTTGAAATTATTAGCTTGAGGATAAGCAATAGGAAAATGACTTATAAAGTTAATGGCATTTTTGTCTTTTCAGATGTGTTCTTATGTTTTGAATTTCACTTAGTGCAGCTATACCACCTTTCTTGTTTGTTATTTACCACATTGGGCTACATGGGGTGGATTAACATTTTGGTAGTGACAGCAGACGTTTCTTTTTCTCTTGCTTTCGGAAAGAGGGAAGCTTTTGTTATTCATGATTTCTAAAAAGTAAAGCTGTAGGATTTCTATTTATTATGATTTTAATAAGAAGTATAGTTTAGTAGCATGATTGTGGATTGAAACAAGCGAGGATCTGAAATTTGTCTCTGCCAGTTGTTCTCTTCATCTGCAAAATAGAGATAAGAATTGCTACTGCAGAGTTAGCCTGTGGAATAAATGGCATTATATGCAGAGCACGTAGCAAGTGGATTGTGTAATGTAGATGCATTCAGTAATGGTTAGTTTTCTATGTTTTTGCTCTGCCATCAGCCTTTCACCTCAAGTCAGATTAGTGTGAGTAGTGCTAATTGAGGCCAAAGTGCAAAATTCAGTTACAGGATAACACGCTTTAAACTTTGTTCGTTTTAAGCTATAAAATGGGCGCCTTTCATCAAAGAATGGACCAGCTAAGACTTATTCAAAATATGGTGATTACAACCGAGGGTTTCCTACTAATAACAATGAGCAAGATCTTTTTTTATGTATTGAAGCTAGCTGTAGTCATCAACTTGAACCAGTTAGCTGAAAATCTATGTAAAAACATATTTTCTTCTAATGTAAAGCAATTTGATCTTTTGGGGTTACTTTCTATTTTACTTTCCAAGATATATTAGCTTGCTGCCTAAGAGTAAAAATACAAAGATATAGCGTACCAACGTCTTTCGAAATTGAAGTCAAGTCCTCTCAAACCCTGCTGCTGCTTTAGCATTGCAGTATTCTAAATCCTTTGTTGTCATTTCAACAATGTTCACAGCATCTTTACCAGAATTATTTCATCTCAAGAAACTACTTTCTTTGCTAATCCGTGAGAGGCAACTCTGCATCCTTTCATGTTTGATTATAAAATTGCAGTAATTTGTTACATCTTCAAGTTCCACTTCTCATTCTTTGTTTATTTTTTTTTTGAGTCAGAGTCTCACTCTGTCGCTTAGGCTAGAGTGCAGTGGCACCCTCACGGCCACTGTAGCCTCGTCCTGCTGGGCTGAGGCAAGCCTTCACCTTGGGCTTCCAAGTAGCTGGAACTACAGTTGCATGCCACCACGCTTGGCTAATTTTTTGATTTATTGTAGAAACGAGGTCTCACCAAGTTGCCCAGGCTAGTCTTGAACCCTTGGGCTCAGGCAGTCCTTTTGTCTCAGCCTCCCAAAGTGCTGGGATTACAGGCATGAGCCACTGTACCTGACTTGTTTCATTTTCTTATCATTTGTGTGTTCACTGCAGTGGTACTTTTAATTTCCTTCAAGAAGTTTTCTTTGCATTCATTCACATTCACAACTTTGCTAACTGGTTCGAGTCTGGCTTTTGGCCTGTTTAGACTTTTGACGTGGCTTCCTCACTAAGCTTAATCATTTCTAGCTTTTGATTTAAGGTGAGAGACAACTCTTTCTTTCACTTGAACACTAAGAGACTACCGTAAGGTTTAATTGACCTAATTTCAAAAGACAGGGAATAGCCTGGAGTATTCAGGAATAGTGGAGTATTCAGAACACATACAATATTTATCCATTAAGTCCACCATTTTATGTAGGTATGGTTCATGGTGCCTCAAAACAATTACAGTAGTAGTAGCATCAAAAATCACTGGTCACAGATCACCATAACTGACAATAATAATGACAAAGTTTCAAATACTGTGAGAATTATCAAAATGTGACACAGAGACGTGAAGTATTCCCATATAAACTAGTCCAGCTATGTCCCTTGTAGTCAGTCAAAGACAAGAGGCAGAAACTGACAGAAAAGAGTTTATTTCTGTAAACAAGTCACAGGGAGGCAGGCAATATCATTACCAAAAACTCCTTCAAAGGCAGTACCACTTACTCAGTTTATATTCCATGGCCCCTCAGGCTACCCACCCCCCCAGACTAAATTAACAAGGGCACAACAATCAAAAGAAGCTACCTTGGTACATTGAGATAAACAACTTGGATCAAACATGAGAAATGTAAGAAACCCCTGTTCCTGGAGAAATGGTGCCTTGGCTGTACACAGGTTGCCAAAAATCCTCAATTTGTAAAAAGGACAAACTGTGGGGGGCGGCGTGGGGGAGATTGACAGTAGTCGATATCTGAGTATTTGTATACCTAACCCTGAATTGTACCCCACAATTTTAAAATAAAAATTAAAAAAAAAGAATAGGACAATATCTGTGAATTACAATAAAGTGAAGCACAATAAAACTACGTGTGCCCATAAATAAATTTGATAATTGTGCTTGAAAGCATTTCAAAAGCAGAAACTGTCCATTCTTTGTCTATTTTATCTACTTTTTAAAGCAAAGGTGTAAGCTTTTAGACCCAATTTTGCTTTGTTTTGTTCTTCCATTAGAATGACCAGTGATGATTAGTTCTTTGTCTTTTACTGTTTACATTGGCACCACCATAACAGCCACCCCTGATTGGCTTACCATGCCAATGCTTACTGTGCCCAGTGCTTTTACATAGATGGTGTATGTTGTTCAGTAGAACAACACTCTTGTGTAGATAAGAAGCATGAGGTTCAGAGAGTTTGACTGCCTTGATCACAATTACCGAATGAGTGGTAGAGCTGTAACATGAACCTGATTCTGATTCCAAAATCCTTCCTCTATTTAGTGTACTTTGCTGTCTCTTATAATAGAAAGAGAAGAAGACTGTTAATGTTTATTAAAGGCTTTATTCATGCCTTAACTCATTTAATGCTCATGGGTTCATGAAGTAGAAGATAATGTCCTCATTTTGTAGATGAGAAAAATGGAAGCATAGAGGAGTCAATAATATGGCCAACTTTATACAGATAATAAATTGCTAGAGGCTACTTTTTTTTTGAGTTGGAGTCTCACTCTGTCTTCCAGTCTGGAGAGCAGTGGCATGATCACGACTCACCACAGCCTCGACCTCCTGAGACACAGCCTTGACCTGGGACTACTGGCATGTGCCACCATGCCCAGCTAATTTTTTGATTTTCTGTAGAGACAAGGTCTCATTATGTTACCTAGGCTGTTCTCGAACTCGAATTCCTGGGCTCAAGTAGTCCTCCCGCCTTAGTCTTCTAAAGTTCTGGGATTACAAACATGAACCACTGCACCTGGCCAAAGGCTACTTTTAAAGCCAGGTCTGTATGCTACCATGGCTCATGTTTTCTCTTCACTGCCTTCGATTTTGCCTCAAAATTTGTTTCTTTTTTCTCTTTAATTTTTGAGTTGGAGTCTCACTCTGTTGCCCAGGCTGGAGTGTAGTGGCATGCTCATGGCCACTGCAGCCTCGACCTGCTGGGCTCAGGCGATCCTTCCACCTCACTCTTCCAAGTAACTAGAATTATAGACGTGCCACCACAGCCAGCTAATTTTTAAAATTTCATTGTGGATACAAGGTCTCGACAAGTTGTGCAGGCTGATCTTGAACCCCTGGTCTCCGGCAGTCTACTCGCCTTGGCCTCCCAATGTGCTGGGATTATAGGTGTGAGCCACTGCACCCGGCCCTGTGTTTCATTTTAAAACCATATGTTCACATGTCTAAACTTCTTTTTCAATTTATTATTATGCTTATGTCCCTAAGCAAAATTGTTTTAAAGTAAAGTAAGAATAGTAAGAAGCTAATGATTTTGATTAATCTCAGTATTTTATGTTGGAAGAAAAGTTGCTCTAGCAAGTGTCTAATTTGTATTAGCAATATAGTAATACACAAGGATTGTACCTTGGTTTTCCTTTTGTTTTTCTGTTTTTGTTTTTTTGTAGGCAGGGTCTCACTCTGTCACCCAGACTGGAGTGCAGTGGCATGTTCACGGCCACTGTAGCCTCGACCTCCTGGGCTCAGGCATCCTTCTGCCTCAGCCTTCCAAGTTACTGGAAATACAGGCATGTGCCACCATGCCCAGCTAATTTTTCTTGATTTATTGTACAGACGAGGTCTCACCAACTTTTCCAGGCTGGTCTCGAACCCCTGGGCTCAGGCAGTCCTCTCGCCTCAGCTTCCCAAAGTGTTGGGAGTACAGGTGTGAGCCACTGTGCCCAGCTTCCTTTTGTTTTGGAGGAGGAATGTGAATGTAGCTAGGAGTTTAGAGTAAAGAAGAAAACTGAGGGAAGTATTAATCTTTTTTTTTTTTGAGTTGGAGTCTCACTCTGTCACCCAGGCTGGAGTGTTTGGCACACTCAGGGCCACTGCAACCTCAACCTGATTTATTGTAGAGAGGAGGTCTTGCCAAGTTGCCTAGACTGGCCTCAAACCCCTGGGCTCAGGCAATCCTCTTGCCTTGGTCTCCCAATTGCTAGGATTACAGGTGTGAGCCACTGTGCCCAGCATATTAATCTTTAATTAGGGATTTTGAGATTGTTGCAGAGTTTAATTTTTCCATCTCCACTCCTTCC
Organism: Tarsius wallacei; assembly: GCA_963574415.1. Taxonomy (NCBI): domain Eukaryota; kingdom Metazoa; phylum Chordata; class Mammalia; order Primates; family Tarsiidae; genus Tarsius; species Tarsius wallacei. The sequence goes on along the minus strand of CAUYQG010214697.1, from coordinate 5,460 downwards.
TTCCCTTTTCCCAACATACACTTTTTATTTTCCTTAGCTCCTTTAGAATGAAGAATTTACCCTTCGTTAAATCTTAGACTTTTTAAATTTTTGATTAATGATGTGGATTTTCTTCCCAGAAAAATGTTATGTATATACACATTTTTAAATGAAATTTCAGGGGTATGTGAGCCTCTGCATTAATATGACACAGTTTGTCTTGAGAAGCATATATTTACCTAGAATTCAATTTATAGGTTTTCCTGCTAAATAATTCTTCTCAAGTAATCATATAAGCTAGCGTATAACAAATGAATTACCACATAAAGCTTGAGTGCATCATGGATGAGACAGATGATGGCTTCAGATTCCAGCTTCACACGTCAACACTTTCTACAATAGCATTTTACAAAGTTAAAAAAGAACAAATTGCTTTCCTGTTGTCATCCTCCTCCTTGCTGTCATCGCTTTCAAACACTGTTGCTGAATGTTATGGACTGTCATTATTAGATGCATACTTGAATATGCACACACGCATACCCACAGAAATTCACTATTATTTAAAAGCAGTTTTTATAGGTAAAGCAAAGCATGGTTTTTCTATTTAGTTATTTCTTAATGACATTGGATTGTCTTATTTCTTGATGAAATTGGATTATTTTGTAGTGACTTTTCTCTCTGCCTTCTTTCTTATATCTGAAGAAATATTAATGACAGTTTATCTTAAGAGGAAGTTTTTCTTTTTCTAAATCAGTATACTGATAAGACATAGTTCAACCACAAGTTAGGCTAGGAGATGCACTTGGGTCATACATCCTCCCGGTGCACAGATGGTGACTTTTTAGTACCATCTGCTCACTGTTTCTTCACAACCATTTACAATTTTCCCCCTGCATGAGGGCTGAATATGAAAAAAGTAGTCAGACCTAGTTTTGAGTTCCTGGAAGTTAACTATTCTTTCTTTTTCCTACCATCCAATAAAGGTTAAGGTTCTTCTTTCTGACTATTCTAATCATTAATTTACCCAGACCCTTGCTTCATATTTCTTGGTACTAAATACTGTGCAATTTGCAAGTAACAGAAGAACACATTATGTTCGTCTACTGTGTATGCTTGAAAAAAATAATCACATAAAGCAATCTGTTCTTTTCCTTCCTTTAACTTTGTAGAAGAAACCTAAGCAGTTTACTTATTCCTTATAATTAAAAGCTGAATCATTGGCCACTTCTCTTGCAGAAGGCACCTGGTCGTCTTTCCTTCGGATATCAAACAGATGGAAAGATAATAGTTGAAATTTAGCCCTGCAGCATGCATAGTGCAGAATGCCAAAAACTGGCAGAAACATTAGTTCTGACCTTGGCAAATCCTTTCTAAATTTTTCTTTGTGAGCTTTTTGTCCTCTTCATGTCCAGGCAAGATTTTTGCTTACTGGAGGGGAGGGAGATTCATTCTAGATTATGTAATTGTCACATTGTGATGCACAAATAGGATTCCATTTGTGCTACATCATAGGAGAGTTTTGATTTGTGACTAAACAGTAGACTCAGGAAGTGAATAGTATAGTTACTTTTGCCCTATGTATTTATTTTTTAAAAGATCAAGACCCATTAAGATGTATACGGTAAAGAATTTGGAATTTGATTAAATATTGCCTCTTTTAGAATGATTTGCCCATTTTTTTTTGGCCTGGTTGTGGGTGGAGGGCTCTTACATTGACTTTTTAGAACTACGAGGCTTCCCATTTTTTCCTAGTCAGAAGTTTATCCTTCTCTTGGTCCTTGTCATTATGACTACTTGTGTGATAATCCTCTATGATCATTGGTATGAATGATGTTTTCTGCTAAGCTTCAGGGTAACTTTGCTGCTTATTTTATATACTATTCATATTTTAATATTGTTGTCTTCCTATCTATTGACCAATTTTCCAACCTGTACCATCCTTTATGTTTCCATTTCCAAAACAAGAGTTAAAGTTTTTGTTGGTTATCATAGCCAGTATAGATTAGTACTTTCTAGAACTAGAACTCTCCAAGGTAAGAGTCAATGAAACCTTGAAATATATATGGTAAAAATATAAAAGCTTTGACGGGTACCAGGGGTGTTAGATATATCCTTATGAAGCCCACTTTGTTTTTTGTTGTTGTTTTCTTAAGAGACCAGAGTCTCACTCTGTCACCCAGGCTGGAGTGCAGTGGTGGATCATAGCTCACTGCAGCCTGAAATTCCTGAATTCAAGTGATCCTCCTGCCTCAGCCAAGTGATCCTCCTGCCTCAGCCACAGATAGGACTACAGGCTCATACCACCATACCCAGTGAATTTCTTTTCTTTAGAAATAGGGTCTCTCTGTTAATAAGGTTGGAGTGCAGTGGCGATCGTAGCCCAGTTGAGTCTCAAGCTCCTGGGCTCAAGCAATCCTTCTTTCTGAGACTGTTGAGTGGCTAGGACCACAGGTATGTGCCACCATACCTGGCTAATTTTTGTATTTTTGTAGACAGGTCTTTGCTTTGTTGCCCATTCTGGTGTCAAACTCTTGGCCTCAAGCCATTTTTCTGCTTTGGCCTCCCAAAGTGCTGGGAAACTATTTTTTTGTGGAGACAGGGTCTCTGGCTTATATTGCCCAAGCTGGTCTCGAACTCCTGGGCTCAAGCGGTCCTCCTGCCTCAGCCTCCCAAAGCGCTGGGATTACAGGCATGAGCCACTACACCTGGCCCTAAACCCCACTTTGACTCATATTGTTGTTCCTAAATTATATTTTGTTACTAAAATCTAAGAAATCGAATCTCTTCTATGCTTATTTTATAAGTTGTGTATGCTTTTAGAATTGTCTAAAGACCTGGGTTAGGTCTTGGAGCCACCACTATATACAGTGACCAATTACTTGGTCATGCTGTTTATATTTGGGTCATTCCATTCTTTAGATTGACCTTACAAAGGAGTTGATGTCCGTTGCTTCAGAATCCATACCTAACTGATTGGCACTATTTGTTTAGCCTTTAGGATATAATTGAATGTTGAAGTTTGATGGATTAAGTATAACAGTCATATCATTCTCATTCTTTTCCTTTAGAATTGCTTTTAATAGCATACTACTTTTCTTTACCTCTTCTGTCCAGGCTTTCAAGTATAGCACTCAAAACAGATGGATAGTTTTTCTCTTTAAGGAAAGAGTATATACTTGGGGAGAAGTTCTAAGGTACAATTTGTAATGATTTAACATTCTGCATGTGTTGTTTTTGCTTTTTTTTTTGCCTTGAGGGTTTGTTTTTGGTTTTGCTTTTAGCATAGCATAGTGTCATGTGTGTATTATGATTTCATCTAAGAAATTCTGCTTATTAGGGCCACCACTAGCTCATTTACCACCTAATTTCTGGAGACAGGGCCTCCCAAGAAGATGCAGGACTTCGTGAGCAGTATGCCGGGATTTTACCCCTGCTCACCCTTGGCCAAGCATTCTTGTGCAGCAGACAACATGCAGCACTTGGTACACATTCAGATTCTGAACTTTGTACTAATTTGAAATTGTTTTGAAAACTCTATTATAGCAAAAGTACCTCATATTTATTTAAAATGTATGTATTAAAATTCGAATACTAGAAATATAACAGAAGACTTAAAATTGTGTTTCTGTTGCAGAATAGTATGAAGGCCTGATGAAAATTTAATATTGAAATAATACTAAATTTAGTATTATTTTAAAAATACTAGTTATTCTGTATTTTTATATAATACCTTACATTAAATATCGTTGCATTAATAATAATTAGCTATATATGTTCTTTCATTTTGAATTGAGAAATATTAGTTTATTTCCTTTATCCTTTAGAGTGTTCTGATCCTGAATTAATGTGTTGCTAGCATGTCATTTAAATAATTGTGCAATGCTTTGTTTTAGCAGGTCTATAACTCTTGTAATTAAGGTTTTGGTTTTTTCTACTTCCTCAGGTACTTTGGTCTGGGAAGCCATATGGTTCGTCTCGAAGTATCGTAAGGAAAATTGGTACTAATTTGTCTCTGATTCAGTGTCCAAGAGTTCAGTTTCAGGTACTTTATTTAAAATTAATATGTACATTAGAAATACAAATAGGCAAGATTGTTTTAAAAGTATTTTCTTTATTGTTTTTGTGCCTTTTCCCCAGTTGCTACTACTACCAATAAAATAAAGATGACCAAAAACCACAGTAAAGTCTTTCTAATTTTAGTTTCCTTGTGAAGTGATTATTCAAGATCTTTAAGACATTTATCCTTCTTAAGAATGCATATGTGAAGATTTAGAAGCATATAATAAGCTAAGTGTTGTTAATTCCCAGGTGACCTGAAACATAGGCCTTATATTACTTCAGGTACTTCAGGTACCACCATTATTTTTTGTTTGTTGTTACACCTTCCTCTTTCGACAACCATTCTGTTCCCCAACTTTGTTTTCAGATGTCTTTAAGGATGCCATATGAGTTTGTTTCTCTGTCATTAATTTCAAGCTCAGCATTAATTGTAGGATTCATTGCCTTGGCAGTGTCAGTGTCAAGTCACGTAATTGTAGTTCTCAATGAGGTGATAGTCAAATGCTGAATTAGAACTTTTGAAGACTTGAGTCTTGGTAAGAATTCTTGACCGGGTGCCATGTCTCAAGCCTCTAATCCCAGCACTTTGGGAGGCTGAGGTGAGAGGATTGCCTGAGTTCAGGAGTTCGAGACCAGCCTGGGCAACTTGGAGAGACCTTGACTCTACAATAAAAAAAAAAAAATTGCCGGGTATGATGGTACATGCCTGTAGTTCCAGCCATTTGGAAAGCTGAGGCAGAAGGATCGCCTGAGCCCAGCAGGTTGAGGCTGCGGTGGCTGTGAGCGTGCCACTGCACTCCATCCTGGGCGACAGAGACTCCAACTCAAAAAAAAAAGAAATCTCTTTTGATCCTAAATCAGGAGCATCTCTTCTTCTCTTTGCTTGGAGTTACTGCTATTTTCTTTTATTTGTGCTTTTGTTTCATTTTGTTATTACAGTGTTAGGCATACACTGCATCATAGCTTTGTTACTGTTTTTTTCAGTAATTCTCTACAACAGTAGAGAGAATTTTCGTTCAATACTTAATAATATAAAGTTCAACAGATATCTATGCCCATTTTAAATAATAGATTAGCATGTGGAGATGAGAAAGTTGTCTTTAACTCATCATTCAGAAGTGTAAAAGTGCCCATACATGCTTATTTGATAGCATGTCATACTTTTTTTTTTTTGAGTTGGAGTCTCACTCCATCGCCCAGGCTGGAGTGCAGTGGCGCACCCCGCCCACAGCTGCCCCAGTATCGAGGGGGACCCTTCTGCCTCAGCCTTCCAAGTAGCTGGAACTACAGGCACGTGCTACCATGCCCAGCTTGTTTTTTGTCATTTGTTGTAGAGGCGGGGGTCTCACCAAGTTGCCCAGGCTGATCTTGAACCCCTGAGCTCAGGTAATCCTCTCACCTCAGCCTCCCAAAGTGCTGGGA
>CAUYQG010214694.1:0-181569 GCA_963574415.1 Tarsius wallacei | reverse complement strand
GGAACTGGCATCCAATTCCTGAACAAAACCCAAAACGCACGGGCCATAAGAGATAAGATAGACAAGTGGGACCTCATTAAACTGACAAGCTTCTGCAAAACCAAAACCATCAAGAGAGCAGAGAGACAGCCCACAGACTGGGAAAAAGTATTTGCCAACTCCATGTCCGACAAAGGCCTAACTTCTTGGATCTACAAGGAACTCAAATGTGCTGAAAAGAAAAAAACAAACAACCCCATTCATGAGATCTTGAAGAGAATGGGATACTCGGCACTAAACGTAGCAAATTGTTGGGAAAGGCATTGGTCTCTTTCGTGGTTTTCATGATAAGGTGGGAGGGACTGGAGGAGGGAGAGTGGAAATTGCACCAGAAGCCCAGGGCACCATGAAGACTCTTTGGAGGCCAGGAAGAGGGAGTCTGGCTAGGACTGTAGAGCAATAGGGATTTTGCCTCAATCTTGTCAAGGGTAAACTCAAGGTTTCCCGAAACCATACCATTACATACCAAACCATATTTCAATTACCCCATACTTTCTCTGGATTGAAAATCACCAAGCAGTGATTAGGGTCTTTGCCTGAATGTATTTAAGAATTACCAAGTTGGGTGAATGCTTCAATAAACACTGTTTTCATGGAGAGCACTTCATATTTACATTGGAAAAGAGCTGGTGCCATCCTCTCCAGAAACAAGGCTGTCAGCCCTTAAATAGCTTTGGCTATCTCTTGGGGAGATCACAGTTTGTGGGAAATTGACATTACCCTGGAACATAACTTGGAAGTGTTATTTTTCTCTGCTTGCCACTGGACATTTTGGACTTGGGAAACTCAGACCACCAGAGGAGTAGTTATCGGTCAAGGGCATTAGATACCCACTGCAGCTAATAATTTCTTGCCACTTTTTCCTGCATTATAATCAAGCCTATAGACCACTCATCATTTACTCATTATTTTTTGGATCAGCTTTCTCACTTTTCCCATTTAAAAGTAGTCATTGAAAAATTGCCCAACTGGTGATTTTTACATAGGAAAAACATACTTTTGATGATAAGTCTTTCTAACAACTGCTAAAAACCTTTGTCATTACAAGCTGTCACAAGATGGCATCACTTGGTAGCCTTAAAGTCTAATTCGTTTTCATGTATACCTGGGTGCATTTTTGAGCTATAAAAGAAAACTTGTTGAATAAAATGACCTTTTTTCCCTATGTACAATCTAGCCTATTTCAGAACTGTCCTTTATAAACATATAACACATGGATTGATCTGATGGCATATGAGTCTAAAATAAGAAGATTTAGAAGAGGACAAGACTTTGTTTTCAGAGTTACTGACTTAATTGTTTTTTTCAAAAAAGAGAAGGCAAATGTAGACTCTAAAGAGAATTATAGATTTTGTCCTGACAAAGAAAAGGAGAAGCAAGAAAATTGTCAATGAATTATGGCACGGCCCAAGAGGAGACTAAATAACAGAAGAGAGGCAGAGTGTACTATAGTGTGATGGCAGATGCCTCAAAGGATCTGGGCAGGGGAGTTGGGGGAGAGAAAGGATGGTGATCTGGAAGCAGAAAGGGGGAGCAAGAAGCACACACACCTATCTAGCCTCCAAGAAATTTCTGTAGCTTTGAGGACACCCTAGACAAGTGAAAGTTTTTAGAAAGGGAATCGATATTGAAATAAGTATCTTTGAACTGGGCACCTATTTTGCATCAAGCACTGTGCTAAGGGATAGAGGTATAAAAATAAAAAGAGGGTCGTCTAAAGCACCAAACAGTCTAGCAGAGGAGAGAGGCATGTAATCCGATAACTTTTGTTTTAGCATTAGACTTAAAAAGAGGAGTGAGAACAGTTTGTTTTCTTGGGAGAGGGAAAAGAGTTGGGGAGTAAGGAAGAGAGATCTGGGAACCTATGAAGAACAAGAATGGAGATGTATGAACTGAGCTTTGAAAGATAATTAAGAATTGACCACCCATTTTGGTTAGGAATGGGGCAGGGGGCATCAGAGAGGGAATTCAAAGATGAGGCAGCAGCCTGAGCAAAGGACTGGAGGCATGAGGAGGGTAGCCTTTGGGACCCTGGGGAGGTAGCAAGGGGCAGAAAGAAGCCCGGGTGAATGGAGTCTTTCTTATATGCAGGAAAGACTCTGGGCGTCCTGGCATCCTAACTTTGACAGACTTAGGGTAAGAAAAAAAAGACGTGTACTTTTTCCAAGATATTATGGAAAATACTCACTTTTATTTGGTACTTATGTATGCCGAGACATTCAGGATTCAGATTATTGTACGGAAATAATGCAGAATTGGACCATTTTTCTATGATGTGTCTAAATAATTCATCTGGTGGGTGTTTTCATGAGGAAAGGTTTTACACCTGCTTCGCGTGTTGTTTTCCAAGTACATTTACTTTGGAATTTGTTCTTGAGAATTGATTCTTTATCTTTTGGTTACTGGGAACCAAGAGGAGTAGTGGTGAGGACAAAAGAAGGTAAGATGCTGTAGAAAAAGAAGCAGAGGATTTGAACCAAGAGAGGGGTGTCCTAGTGTGACCAGTTAGGAGCTATTTAACCTTAGGCTAAAGTTATGTGAGCTCTCTGGGTAGGAGGAGGTGATGAGTTATTCTGAGGCCCATAAGGTGCCACGTGTGGAGTACAAGAAAGCTCCTCTGTGTGCCACAGAGCACTGTAGAAATGGGAGCTGATAGTTATCCTGACCTGTTGGTGTACTTTATGAATTTAACTTTGTTACAGCCTCAAGGTCACAGGTTGTGGATTGAATGGTTTGTTGAATGGTTCTCAAGCCTTGGGATCCAGAAACATCTTTTACTTGATATGCTTATAAAATTGTCAAATCTTGGGACCTGCTTCCAGAATTTCTGATTCTGTAGGACTGGGATAGGGTTTAAAACTCTGCATTTTGAGCAAGCATCTTATGTGATTCCAAAGGAGGTAATTTAGTTTTAGAGAAACTGTCCTAAAAGATCTTAAAAGATGTGTCCTTTCAATAAAACCAGACCAGAAAATGTCCAACCTGTTAATAAAACCTCCGATTCTCACCTTCTGAGAGAAAGAAAGTACAGACACCTCTTGTTGAGCTTCTGAGGGTCCTCTCTGACAGACACAGCTGAGATTGGCCTTACTCTTCTGCTCCAAATAAAGGGGGTGCTAGCATTTTTTAACTCTTGCAGAGGGTCGAAGACAGGATTACTTTGCTTGCTATGAACCTCTCCCAAAAGCAGCAAATGCTCAGACCCTTGGTGTCCCTTCTGCTCCCTTCCATCACTTTGACCCGTCATCTAGCAGCAGTGGGGCTGGATGGCAATCAGTCTAACTGCCATCCAAAATCTCCCCTTCTCCTCCCACCACTTTCTCCATGCCCCTGCCTCAAGGGACACATGCTATGAAGTTGAAGGAGCCTCAAACATTTGGCCAGAGCCCTAATTCTGATACTTAGTGGTTCTGTGACCTCCAGCATCTCCCTTATTTCCCATCTCTGTTCCTCAACTGTGAATGAGGATGACAGCCACACTCGGGTCGCAGCATCTCTGTGAAGATGAAGCTAGGCAGCATGGTGTTTGAAGCTCTGTGGGAGCCTGCTGCATGGGGTCTGCTGTCCAGACCACAAGGAGCTTTTGCCTTCTGGAAACGTGTGTGTTGATGCTCTTTTGAGCAGCAGCAGTATCTTTGGAAAGCCTGCCTAGGAGTTGGCGTGAGGGTCCAAGTTTTAGGCGTAGAGTTGAGAGCAGAAGGCAGTCTTTACATTTTCACTAAAGGACTACTTGCTTCTGAATGAAGATGGTAATTTGAATTGAAACATTTAATTCTTCACCTTCCAAAATTCCTATTGAAATGGCCAACACACGTACCCTAAATGCTGTACCAGGGCTGAAGCAGGAAGAGTGAAATCTAGTCTAATTCACTCAGCAACATGTAAAACATACACACCCATGAGAATCCACACTCTCAGTGGATTCATTTTTTTCAGGCTCAAATTGTCACGTGTTCAACAACAGGAGAACAGTTAAATACATTAAAAAGCATGTTGTCCTTAAAGATGATGATCTATAAGCATTGTTATTTATATAGAAAAAGTGTTTATGTTATTACATTTTAAAAGATTTAAAAATAGTGTGTACAATATAATACTAAAACCATGCTTAGAAAAAACAAACAACAAAACCTTTAGAAAGATAGGGACCACAACTTTTAAGAGTGGTTTTCTATAGATTTTAGGATTAGAGATCTCTTTTTAAAATATTGCTTGTTTATTCCTTCTAACTTAATTACATGGAATGTAATGTACTTGTGTAATGAACACACATCTTAGAGAGTGTAATAATTTGAGTGTTTAGACTTTAGCTGCAGGCTTAAAAATATTTGTACAATCAATTGGGAGGCTCTTGTGTGATATCGATCTTCATGTCAAGAGAGCAGTATCTCTCATCATTTGGTACCCTGACCTCACTATGTTGAAATGTCCTGAGAGTCTTTCACTTTCCTGTGGGGCCCCTAAGAAATATTTTGAGAGTAGTGAAGAGATCTGTCTCCTCCAAGAACAGAGGCCGCTCTAGTCCTTCTATGCTCTCGGTGTATTTTTTCCCTCCTCAGCTATTCACACATGAGAAGAATTTCTCTTATGTAATGGACCTCTCTTGAGACTCTGTAATGGAAAAGAATGTGTTAAGGTTTTTTTTTCTCCCCTCTCCCTTTCTTTTTTAAAAGGCGTCATTATAATTCCCACTTTCCCTCCATTCATTTTCATAACTGAGTCTAGAGTGATTTCTATTTCTTTGAAACTTGCTTGACAGTGTCCCGGTGCCTTTTACAAGAGCTTCTGTTACCTGGGCACCTCAGAAGGTTGGTGCGATGATATGGAGGTGCTGCCTTGTTAATCAAACGTTTGCTCTGTGCTGGGCATTAATCACTTAAACCGCACAGCTGGATAAGATTCATTAGTGTCATCTTTTACCACTTGCATCTCCACACCCTGCTTGCTCTCTCAGGCATTCATTAAAATGCCACCATTCCTTCCATCACCTGCTCCATCTCTCTCTCTCACCTCCTGTGGCCAGGTGCTGTGTTTGGCCCCTGGGTACATGGAAAGATCACTAAGAGGTTACCGAGCAGAACAGTAAATTAAAGGGCCTCTGATGGCCTCTTTGACTGATTTCCTTTCAAACCTGCCTGGATCCTCTCGAAGTTCTTCTCAGGATTTGTGTTCTACATTGAGCTCAGTGGCAGCCCCCAGGAGTGGAGCTGGGCCTCAGCGTGACACTGAGCATCTATCTGGTGTGGAGTTGCAGCATGACACAGCTGTTCATCAATTACTGCCCCTCACCTATCTGGAGACAACCTGGTGGTGTCCAGACCTCCCTCCCTGCTTCTCAGCCAGCTCCCTCTCTAATCTACTTCCTGATTTCCATATAGGGGCCTTTGAGTTTAAAGTCCCTTGCTCGGAGTCCTTAAAACCCCTTCCATTTAGTCATTATTTACTGAGTAATTATTTACTGAGTACCTACTGTGTGCCAGGTCTGCACTAGTCATTCGGGACATAATGCTGACCCAAAGAAACATGGTTCTGACCTCATGGAATTTTCTAGCAGAGAAGACATGCAAAAGCAATACAAAAGGGCAAACAAGGCAAAATGATCTCAGGTATAAAAGATGCTATGAAGTAAATAAAAAGAGGCAGAGACAGAATCTCTAGGGGTGAGCGCACCCTATTTTGAAGAGTGTGACTAGAGAAGGCTGTGCTCCCTGGAACCATCAGCACTGCCCAGGAGCTTGCTAAAAATGTAAATTCTCAGACCTTATCTAGACTTACTTACTTTAGTCTCTGATTCTTGAGAGACCCTAGGTAGGGCCCTCCAGGTGACTCTGATGTCCTCCCCAGTTCGAGAACTGCTGATTTAGCATGCAACTATGTGATAGAAAGAAGGCAGATAAATGTGAAGGAAAGTACATTCCAGGCAGACAAGCAAAGATGAGAAAGAACTAGGCTTGTTCAAGGAACTGAAGATAAGACCATTTTGGCCAGAGCCAAATGAGGGGAAGAGTGGGTGAAAATGCTGTTGGTTACGTGAGCAGATGTCAAGTCATGCAGGGGCTTGTAGACCAAGGTGTAGGATTTGGATTTATTCTAGTTAAAGTGAGAAGCCCTTGAAGCATTTTAAGCAATGCCATGCACCGACCTGGATTCCTTTTTGAGATGATCTCTACTGTTGAGTCCAGAATAGATTGGAATGGCTTTAACAGTGGAAGTGGGAGGCCAGGCAGGAGGCTGATACACTGGTCCAAACAGTAGATGTAGGTGGCCTGGACCCAGGTGATAGCAGTGAGGATGAAGCTAAGGAATAAATTCTGAGATATGTTTTAGAAAGGTCAAGAAGGCTCACTGATAGGTTGGAGGGGGTAAGGTTGGTGATGCAAGTGGTGAATCTTGACTGACTTTCTGGTGTCTGGCTAGAGTAATTGGGTGGATGGAGAGGTCATTGCCTTCATAAGGCCTCTGCCCCTATATAGCACAATGTCTTGTGTGCAGTGAACATCTGAGGAATACCTAGGTGACTATGTCTGCATGGAAAGTAGTATTCCTGTTAGAAAGGATTGAGTCAGTGGCCCCAGCCTTTATTAGAGGTGTATACTTGTTACCTTCACCTTAGGAAGGAGAAGAGGAGAAAAAACAGAGAGATAAATTGCCTGGAGCCATGAAGCACAGACAGCCATAGAATCCACTAGGGTTGAACCAAAAGGCAGAAGCCAAGACAAGAGTTGCCAGGGGCAAAGGAGGAAATTGGAGGTATCTGTGGCTCAGTGGTGAGTGACCCTTTGCCTGGCCACCCGCTGTGAAGAGTGAACCACAAGAAGGAATAGGAAGGAAAACAGATTTTAAACTCTTCTCATTCTTCCTGCAGAGAAGGTGGGCTGGTTACATAAAAAGCTACTGTGGGCTGCTCACTTCCTGAGTCTTGCTCACGAGCTAAAGGAAACATCACCCCTGTGTCTCACACCTGTCAGTAAGGAGCATGCCAGTCAATCCAGCCAGGCCGGAGTTGGTCATCTCCCAATCATCCATGCATGGTGCCTTGTAGGTAGTACGTCTTGGGTAGTACTTGTCCCTCATTTACTGTGTGCTTGGGATATGCAGATGACTGCATCTTCTAGATTTAAGTTCTGGAAAAAGTGTTGAGATACACTGGTAGACTGTAGAGGAAATGTTTAAGCATTTCCTTAAATGCTTAAATGGGAAGAGCGTGGAACTTGGGAACTCCAACCAAAAAAGCCATGATCTGAATCGAGAAGTTGACCCAGCAGAATCATTTTAGCCATGGGACTTCGGGGATTTGCTTTGGAAAGATGTTTATATTATCTGTGATTGGCTTGGGGCTAGACCAGTTGTTTTCAAATGCAGGGAGGGATTTGCCATAAAGTGGAGAGGATGATATTTGGCAATGTGTGGAAATAGTTTGTGACAACTGGGTGGAAGTAGGGAGCCACTGACATCTAATGGGTAGAGGCCAGAGATGCTGCTAAATATCCTGCAACACAGAGGACAGCCTCCTCCCAGCACAGAATTATCTGGCCCAAATGTCAGTTTACTGAGGTTGAAGAATCCTTGGCTAGACCATATGAGGAGAACACAGCAAGAAAACATGGTCTGACACTTGCCACCGGGAGAGGATATGGCCATGCACATAGGGAAAGGCTGCTCTTCAGCTAGTCTGTCATCAGAGGAACTAGATGAGAAAATTCAGTGAAATTCTGCCTGTAATTCCAGCTCTTGTGTGAGTCTCCCTGAAACTCAACAGATATTTATTGCCCTCCATCTATGGGCAAAATGATGTGGGGGAAACACAGGGAAATAAGAGGTGGTCTCCGTCCTTATGGGGCTTATAGTTCATCATGCAAGGTAGATTGAAGTATATGCCTCTATGATAGGACAAAAATCAAAGTGTTAGGAGAGTTTTAAGGAGTGAATAAGCAGTGCCTTCTGCAGGGAACTTGTCCTAGAGACTCTGCAGTATGGTGGGAAGCCCTAAAAATAGGATCTTTTTTTCCAAGCCAGAGTCTCACTCTGTTGCCCAGACCGTAGTGTAGTGACATGATTACAACTCACCACAGCCTCGAACTCCTGGTTTCAGGCAATCCTTCCATATCAGCCTCCCCTAGTAACTGGAACTACAGGTATGTGCCACCATGCCCAGCTAATTTTGGGGTGTGTTTTTTTTTTTGTAGGAACGAGGTTTCACTATGTTGCCAGGCTGGTCTCAAACTCCTGGGCTCAAGCAATCCTCCTGCCTTAGTCTCCCAAAGTGCTGAAATTACAGGCAAGAGCCACCACACCTGGCCTGTAAGATATGAATTTGCATCTTGATACAAGTTGGTGGTTAAGGGCATGGATTTAGGAACAGTGAAAACTGGGTCTGGGTCCTAACTCTCAATTTTCTTCTTCATAAGAAGGAGCTAAACATAGGATTATATTGAGGGAAAAAGTGAAGTAATCTAAAATGGTTTAAACCTCACTGGTGCATAGAGTTTAATAAATGGTATATTGTTGTGGTATGGAGGGAGTTACTGTCCTTAGGAGGGTTAGTAGCTGTGTGAATGTACACAGTCAGTTAGTTTTTCAGAACCTCAGTTTCCTCATCTGTAAAAGATAGATAAAACATGATTTACTTTGTAGAATCTTTGTAAGGATAAAATGATAATGTATGCAAAGTACCTACTACATAGATGGCATTCTAACTAAATGATCAATCTTTTCCTTGCTCCAAAGTTCAGCTGAAGAAGTCTGGCATCTTCTGTACACAATTATGTGAACTTGGATCCTGCATGTTGCTTTAGGATTCCTTATCTTCCCCATCAGTGGAAGAAGCAGGTCCCCAAACCCACACAGTCTGTCCCCCCAGATGATTTTCAGAACCAATTGTTTGACCTCTGAAGTACTTGTAAGCTGCCCTAAGATACATATTTTATATAAAGTCAAAAACCTATTGATTCTAGTTATGCTTTTCACCATTTATTTATTCAAACCACATTTATTGAGCATCTACTATATGCTAGAAGCTATCATAGAAGTTGGAGATCATAAGTCAAGGAACACACTATAGCTCACTTGGCTATGTCTATTATAGACAAGTGTTTGCTCATCTTAGGTCATTTGAACTCTACTTTTATTAATTCTACTGTATTATTTAGTTAAATATACTTGAGCTACATCATAATAGAGTACAGAGTCAGCCAGGAAAAGAATCCCCAGGGCAGGGACAGGGTGGGGGTGAGCGGAGATTGTGGGGCATTCTAGGTAAGGGCAGTGGCCTCCTGTGTGGAGGCCAGAGGAGAGGAGGATACTTCTAGGCCACTGGTCAGAGTATGAGTAGAAAAAGGGCAAGAAATGCACTGGCTAAGCTGAGCCTGGCCAGCTGAGGAAGGGACCTGGATAAATTGCTAATGGATTTCAGGGTTTGACCTAAGGTTGTTGAAGACCACAGAAACATTTTAAGCCAAGGAGAGACTTGCTCAGATATGTGCTTTAGAAAGAGAACTCTTTGGATTGAAAAGACCAAGATTTGAAGGTTGTTTCCTAATCTGTGCAAGAGATGATAAGGGCCTGAGTCAAGGTAGTAGCCAAAAATGAGAATAACATCAAAAGATGTTTAAGATGTGGAATTGACAGACTTGGGTGATTGATGGGATTCAATTGATAGTAAGTTGGAGAATGATAAGTGAAGGATGATTTCTTGGTGGATATTGGCACCTCCAGTTGAGATAGAGAACGTGAAAATAAAAGCATGCCTGGACTGGGAGAATGGAGATGAGCCTAGCTGGTGAACCAGATGTGAGGTGCTTTGGGCATAGCCAAATGGAGATACTGTCTTGCTCAAAGCTAGAGCCTAGAGACGAAACGTGAGTGAGGTGGACTGGAGAAATTGGAGTTCCAAGCACTAGGTAAAATTGTGAGTCATTTGAATAGAAGAAGGTAGAGAGGGAGAAGAGAGAGAGGGCCCAGGACTGAGGACCTGCATTTAAGAGGCATGCAAAAGAAGTCACACAGGGCCATTGCCTTGCTAAGCTATGGTGTGGCCATGTGCTTTTTTGAGCTATGGCCAGGCCATGTTTTCTTAAGCTTTGGCCCCCTCCCCTACCTTGGGGAGGTGAATCTCCTCTTTCTCTCTCACGCTAATTTGCTTTCTAAATAAACTATATTTTCTAATTAAAAGAAAAAGAAGAAGTAACACAGCACTGAAGAGAATCTTCAGAAAGGTAGAAGAGATGACTGTTTTCAGTGAAAAATGGAGGATCCTGATGGTTTAAGAAGAAAGTGGGTCTGTATGGAGAACCACACCACCCCTCATTCTTACTGTAGATAGCAGTTTCCCTTTGGAAGGCACAGAGCAACACAAAAACAGAGGTTGTCACAAAAATTGCCATTCTGATTTTGGCTTTGGAAATTCAACCACAAAGGAGCGATTGGGAAATTTCCAGTTTTTTTCCTGACAACTCTTTGTCATAGCATAGCATAGCGGGAGGATCCAGTGGCCACTTGGGTGACAGATGCATTTACCCTGTACCCATGAATACCACTCATTCTCTCATCTACTGGGAGGGGATTGTAGACCTTATAGCTGCCCCAGTCTCCCTTCCTAGTGATGGAAATTTCCATTATTGACAGGGAAACAGCAGGCTAATGGCACAGATGAATTGTAAATTTTGACAGCCCCGACAGGTAAATATTGGCTTTGCACAAACAAGTTTCTATAAATAACCTGTCTGCTGTAGAAACTCCACAGATGGCAGCAGGGCTGCCCAAGCGTTGATTTTTCCCAGGGTGCTCGGTGCAGAAAAGCACAGCTGTCAGCTTTGCTGTTCTCATTCCCAGCTCAGGCCTCCTCTGCTGTGCCTGCAGACTGTCCTCATCCCAGCCTCCTTTGGCAGACAGAGGCGGGGACAGGTGGAGATCAGTCATTTCAATCACCTACTTCCAGTGCCTTTCATTCTAGGATTCCAAAGGGGTTTCTTAAAAATGTCGCTTCCTTGGGTTTTACAGTCAAAGCAGGAATTTGATATGGGGATTTGTTGGCCCCTTTTAATTAAAGTTGGTCCTGTTGAAAAGAAAATCAGGTGGAATAAGACGCAGTTACTCTGGACTGTGTGCCATATGCCCATGTTGCTAAAAATAGTGCTTTCAAGGGATCTGGACAGCACATCAGGCTATTATGTGAGCACGCATGGACTCTGGCCCAAGGGGAATGATTGTGTGGGGCTTAGAGGTGTTCATATCACCAAGTCATCTTGCTGGGGAAATTTGTTGAGTGGCCATCTCACCCCATCCAGGGCACTAAAGAAAATGTAGTAAGCTGCTATTGGAAAAATACAGAGGCATTCTTATTTTTTAAATAGTGAGCAGAGAGCTCATAACTGTAATAACACTGATTGACGTGATGGCCTTCTAAATGATCATTCTAGGGATACTTAGAAATCTTCATTGTAAATTAAATGCTTATTACTGTGACTGGTCTCTTTTGGGGTATGTCCCTTCCTCCCTAATGTTTATTTTATGCCCATTTTCTTTCTTTGGGCTCAGTGCTTTAGTGCATTTTACTGTTAGCCCCTTCAAAATCCTTTGGGAAGTAGACAAGATAGTCATATAAAGATAAGTCAGATGATTCTAGAAGGTGCCTAAGATAGTCGTAGTAATAAAATAATGATTTATTCTCCTTCTACAAAGGCTTTAAAAAATATGATAATAATAGACATTGTAGAATTAAGCAATCATAATAGAAAATTGGGGGGGAGTGTTGAGAACTGGAATAGGAAATAACATGTGAATAATAAAGTAATGATGGTGCCAAACCTGGAGAGAGTGGCCGAGGTGTTTTCTCTAGCCCTATCCCAACAGAGGAGAGAAGAACTGCCATGAGTCACAAGTGTTATTGCCGGTACACTCCTGAGAGCTGTGTCCACAAAGTGAACTCAGGCCCTTTAGCCCCACTTCTAGGCAACTAGCCACCAATAGCACAGGTTTCTTTGTTTTTCTGGTGGGATAAACGCTTCTGGCTACAATTTTACATCCAGAAGGTGTACTAGTGGATTATGGCTTTGGGCTTTTTCTCCCAAATTTGTCTCCATGTGTGAGGGCCAATGTTTTCAGTAAGGACCGTGAACAACTCACAAGCTAAACTACATCCAGTTCATTTTACTTCATATGGTACCTGGCATCCAGCCGGCAACAAATCAACATTTGTGGAGTGGAGTTGACTTCGGTGAGCTCTGATTATCAGAGAATCTCATTTCCATATTGGGGAAGAGACCAGATAAATTCTTCACAGGTAATATTACAGCTTGGTATTCAATAGTAGAGCTGAGAGCAAGATGCTCAGCATAGAAAGTAATGAATCATCTTCCACTAAACTTATAAGAAGGATAGAATATATTATATAGGAGGCCCCAGTAGTATAGCGAAAATCAAGTGGAACTCAAGCAGACTTCATTTTGAATTGTATACTCCTTCATGTGAGCTGGTGGACTTTAGTCGTTTTAGTCTCTTTGAATATCAGCCTTTCCATTTTAAAATATAGATCATAATAATTGAACTCTAAGGACTGTCATATTCAAGAGGCAGTGTAATGTCATGGTGGCAAGCAGGGACTCTGGGGCCACATTGCTAAGTTCAAATCCCAGCTCTGCCATTGACTGGCCAAGTCATCTGTAGCAAATTACTTAGCCTTTCTATGTTTGAGTGTCCTTATGTTTAACATGGGGAGAGTTGCTGTGAGGGATACATAGTTAATTTACGCAATGTTCTTTTGCACAGTGTGGTATGTAAGAGCCCCATATGCCCTTGTGACAGCATAAAGTGGCATTGAGAAGCGATGCCCTGCCTGGGATGCTCCCCACCTCCATCTCACTCTCCCTGTGCTTTTTACATTGTTTTGTGTCTTGGTCATTTTACTAATTGCAAAACCAGCCACATTGTTTTCATCTGCATGAAGGATGAACCGATCTGTCTAGTCACATTAGCTTCCTTAGAGAGGAAGCACACAGAGCCAGGAGGGGAGTTTTTGAGGAAAGGGATGAGTGTTGTTATACAGAACTGAGGCTGTATTTTGTTGTTATGAAAATACGTCCTGCAATTGAAAAAAACAAAAACAAAACAAGTGCAAAGTATTTTGAAAATTCAAGTAATATACTGTTTATTGAATAAGGGGTGAATGAACTGTTCAGAGGCATGTAATACACTTCAGTTATTCAAGATGTTAGATAAATACTCCAGTTATTCATTTATTCAAGCTTTCTTATGCAGCAGTTGTACACTTATTTCTATGCCAGGTGCTGGGAATGGAAACAGGAACAGTACTGTCCTTCCTTCCAAAGCTCCAATCAAATTGGTAATGTCAATGAATGAAATTGAAATTGATGACACAAACAATTGAACAAAGATCTGCTCATGACTGAAGATCCAAAATATATGAACAGAGAGAACAAAGGAGGGAAAGGCCATTAGCCTTGTGTTAGGACTAGTATGGCACTTTAGCTGAGGCAGAGCTTAATAGAAGATGTGGAAAAGGGAAGACTGGCTTTTTATAAACACCAATGCTACTCTGAATTTTTTTTTTTTAAGAATAAAGAAGAAAGTGTTGTTGTCAGTAGCAGAGCTGTATAACCAAAGTCGATAAGTCCATTACCATTACCACTGAAGGGCTTTAGTGAATTTGTTTCCTTCCCATTTGCATCTTCATTCTCCTGTACCCAACTGCAGTAGTCAGTGGTGTCCCCATTGTACAGATGAAGAAACTGATGAGGAGATAGCATTGAGAGGGAGCACCTCGGAGGTGGGAATTCTGGTTCTATAGGTGGCCGTTGTCTGTGTCACTCTTCTCTGTCCCTCGTGTCAGGCTGCTGCTACCATGATCTGAAGGTGGCTGGTCATGATGATTGATTGCTGCACAAGAACTCTGGAATCTCTCAGAAGCATGCTGTCAGGAGACCACCTTTTTCCTTCCGGCTCCTTGGATGTCTCTTTCCTGGGACCATCTTATCAGTTACTATAAAGACTCACAGCCTTCTTGTTCTTTGTATTTCTTTTCTCAGGAAGTATTCATTTTAAGTGTAGATTTTTTCACCGAGCCTAAAAAATTTCCTGCTGGGGCATTAAATCTAATTAGCATGCAAAGCCATGTATGCTCCCATGTTGTAATTCCTTCAAGCTAAAACACAGTGAACCCGCCATTAAAGCAAGCACTTTCTTTAGAAGGAGAAAGCTGTGTCCTTTATTCAGATTAATTTTCTCTTGATATAAATCTATGGTTTTCATGTAACCAAGACTATCATTTGTCTACACCAAAGAATCGTCCTCTTCATTTCTCTCCTGAAATCCCCATCTCTTGTTGTAAGCCTCCTCAGAGGACAGAAGCACCCACCTGTCTCCTGAGACAAAGAAAACATTGCTTTTGAGCCTTACCGCTGTTCTAGGGTTGTCACTTGTAATTGCTTCATATTTCTATTTTAAGCATTGTTGACACGCTCCGGTAAAATCATTTTGGTTTTTCTAGTTATAGCTGAGGGGTCGTAGAACTAATATGCAGCTATACTTCCTGGTAGAAGAGGAAAGATTTTCTAGATGTGATGGAAAGGAAGGGGCCTACTTAGTAGCCAGGATTGAATGGCACTCAGTGACTGCTACTATTCTTTGATCTATATCCCCCAGGTTGTAAACCAACAATCTGGAGATCTGTCCTGGCAGGGGAGTACTTTGGGATGTTATAACTTTTTAAAAAACTGTCTTTATATAGCTGTTGGTGAGATGACGACTATAGAGTCCAATGATTTTCATGTAAATTACAAATTAATGTTAACCTCTACCCCTAAAATTCTTACTCCCTGGAAATCATCCAGCACTAAACTAAGGTGATGCTAGTTTCCTAACACTATTGCAAATCCTAGGCACCTGGGGTGGAATTACCAGGGAGGCTTAGGAAACAGAACTCAAGTCCTGCCACTTCCCAGCTTCCCTAATCTTAGGCAAGTTGACTTACCTCTCTGAATATCAGTTTGCTCATCTATGAAAAGAGAGGAATAAGGCCCACCTCCCAGAGGGTTTTGTAGAGTGGACACAAATGGGGAAGATGAGTTCAGTACTTTGGAAGTACATACTTGATCATTCACCCAGGGGCAGTCACAGGATGGAAGCCATATACCTTCTTTCCTAAATCTCCAGAGTGCCTGAATGGGCTCAGGTTTGACATTCTATTCTAATGACCCTTTAGCAGTGCCATGCCAATTGCTCAAAGCAACAATTTCCAAGGAGAATCGGAAAATTAATGAGTGTTATGCTAGAAGATATAAAGTTTCACATGACCAAATATGTTTGTTACAGACTAGGTTTAAGAAATTGAGTAGAATTAATTTGTATGTGTTAATATGTGTAGTAAACCTTTAGAAGAGGGATATAAGAAATGGAGCTCCTCAGAACTTTACATCGTAGAATCCTTTCCTCTATCTCCTTCTTTCTTTCTTCTGCGCCACCCAACATATCAAGCATCCTGTGTAATCTAGAGCTGACTCAGCAAAGTGCTCACGTAACAAATTCTAAAGTGACTATTCTCAACTCTTGACACCTGTGCTAGCGGAAAGACATCCTGTCTTAGATAATGCCAAATACCAAACACTCTATAAAAAATGAATACGTGACTTCTGAGTATATCCCAGAGTAAGTGAAGGTGATTGGAGCACTAAGCTTTCTTTCCTACATATTTTTTTGTTCAGCTAATACTTCAGAAATCAATTTATTTTCCTAGCCGGGCATGGTGGCATGCATCTGTAGTTCTAGCTACTAGGAAGACTGAGGCAGAAGGATCGCCTAAGCCCAGCAGATCGAGGCTGCAGTGGCCATGAGTGTGCCACTGCACTCCAGCCTGGGCTACAAGAGTGAGACTCCAACTCAAAAAAACGAACAAAAAAAAAGAAACAATTTATTTTCCTAGAACCAATATGGATACAAAGTAATGGGATTTATCCAAAGAATGTGCAATGCAATTAAAAACTGACTAGTTTATACTGGTAAGGAAGATTTCATAAAACACAGAGCTGAGAACCAGTGCCATCTCTTTCATGAAGCAGTTCTAGATTCTCCAGCTGGAAGTTGTCTTTTCTTTCTCTAGGCCACTTATCACACTTTCATTTGCCTCTCTTTTGCATTTATAATTTTTCACCCATGCAAGAGCTAACTGTGTGCATAGCTTATCTCCCCTGTTGATGAGGAAACTCCTATTGTAGAATGTCACAATGCCTAGCATAGAGCTTGTACATGCTAGACACTCAAATGGCTCACTGGTGAAAGAGTTTCTTATATTTCTCTAAGATTGTTTATTTGTCATTATTATTGCTACTAATAATTAGTTGTTTATTTCTAATATTTATTAAACATCTATGTGCTAGGCAATTTGTATTGATTGTTATATTTAATATTCATAACAACACTCTGAGATAGATATATCCCCCTCAGTTTACAAGTAAAGAAACTGAGACTTTAAGAAGTTTTATAAATATCTTGTCCACTTTTGGTGGGCAGCGGGGTTGGTTCCATGTTTTTGCTATTGTAAATAGTGTAGCAATAAACATGCATGTGCAGATGTCTTTTGGTAGAGTGTCTCATAGTGAACACTGGTCATATTAGCATAAGGATGGGATTGGCAGTTGCTGGCACTGCTGGGGAGGGAAGGAGGAAGAGAGGGAGGGAGGGGTTGGGAGCATGTGACAACACAAATGGTACCTGGTCCACTACTGAGTGAGTGAGGGCCACCTCAAAGCCGAAACTTCACTTGCATACAGCCTACTTATGTAATCAACCCTCATTTGTACCCCTCAACTCTATAATAAATAAATAAATTGAAAGAAATTTAGTTAGTTTTATAAATACCCTGCCCAGTATCAGAACTAGTATTCTAAACTACAGCTGTATCTCACCCAAGCCTGTGCTCCAAACCACTGAGTTACCCTCTTAGGGGTTAAATAATATACAAATACCCACAATCCAGAGAGAGTGTCTTCAGAGGAGTCTTCACTGTTCTCCATCCTCCTTAAGTCCACCTGTAGAGATAATCATCCCCAGAAATGAAAAACTTGAAGGCCACTAGCCAATTCCTTTTCCTCATAGAGCTTGAGTGTGGAAGACTCTCTTTGGTCCATTCTTTCTGAGGATGATTTCACCAGATTTGTCCCGCTGTGACTGCAAGCCCTTGTTAAGCTTGGGTTAGTTGCCAATTTAGGCATTGTTCTCACTTAGAAAGTACCTCCAGGGAGAACAGCCGCAGAACTGGGAGATGGTTGTCTATTTGCTCTCCTCTTGCCCAGCTGCTAATGGGGTTAGGAGTATGCTAACAAACATATGCCACCCCAGATTCTTCTCATTTACAAAGTCTTGATGATTTCCACACCCCACATTCGGTCTATTGCCACCCGTAGAGTCAGGAAGTCAAACCAACCCATATTTATTGGGCACATACCACATACAGTGATAGGGTGGGCATTGGGAACTCATTCAAACTTCTTTTGACTCTTCTTCCTGGTTTGCTTTTGCTAGGGGCATACGGTATGGTTGAGAATAAGAGAGGAGGTTTGATTTGTGTTCTCACTGTGTATCAGATGCCACTTCATGCATTCCTCAGGCCAGCCACTTAGTCCACTGGCTCCCAGACCCCTCTGCTATAAAAGCAGGAAAATGGGCTTTTGCATTTCCAGCTCTTTCCCTCTTGGTCTGGCTTTCTGAGAGTGGGGCATCTCCCCAGGGCAAGGGTTTATTTGCAGTGTGAATAGTGATGGGGACCCTTATCTACATGTGGCATAGCCCAGAACTGTGCAGTACTGCTGATGTGTTCTATTCATTACTTCAGCTCTGAGAATGTTCAGAAAATATGGTTCTTGGTAAGTGAGTTGAATCAAACCAGATATCCAAATTGGAGTAAAATCTACTCTCTGTATACTTTTACTTTCAGAAGATGAGACAGGCAGACCTGTATGGGGAGTTGTTTTAAAGGTACTCGGGCCACCAGCCTGACTGGATTCAGTCTTGGAGCATATCTTGGATTTCTATCTTCAGTAAGTGTCCAAGTCTTTGGCCTTATATGCTGTGGCTAGGAAATCAATGAACTCCTCCCCAAGATGTGTCAAAATACACAATTATATCCACAAGAAAATAATTTATGGGTCATTTTCTACTTTTTAATGGCTTAAAAATTATATAGGTAAATATGTGTTCATTTTTTAAAAATTAGCAATGTCTGTATTTTTTGTTTTGTTTTGATTTTTAGAGACGAGGTCTTGCTTTGTCACCCAGGCTGGAGTACAGTGGTGTGATCATAGCTCACTATAGCCTTGAATCCCTGTGCTCAAGTGATCCTTCCACCTCAGCCTCCCAAGTAGCTGGGACTGCACTGCAGACATGTGCCACCACACCCAGCTAATCTATGAAGTTTTAAATCAGTGAAATTTTTTTTTAATTGACTTCACTGGACAAAATAGACAAAAATTCTCTCTCATAGAATTTACCTTTTATACAAGTAGCCATTGATGACAACTAAAGTAGAAAAGTAGCATTCGCCCATCTAAAAGCACAATAAAATGAAGCAACTACAATACAGGCCCGCTTAGCCCATGCAGCTGGACTTGACAGCGCATTAGTTAATGAAAAAGGTGATGCAAATTGCTATTAATTATAAGGTGATATATGCACACCTTAAATGCTTTATTTTAACTTAGAACATACAAATGCATATTCAATCACCAACTTTCAAGTGTGGGACTAAAGCATTTGCTTAGATTTGCTGATTGGAGTTTCTAATTACCATTCTTAGATAAACCATGCCTAAAAGACGTTATCTGTGATTTCCAGTTTCAGTTTCCTTAAAGTAAAATGAGATGCTGACGTCACTTTCAGAGTCATGCAAGTACAAAATCTTCCAATCTTTTGTGGTTGAGTCACCCACACCTGGTTCAACAGCAGGTTTGGTTTGGTTGCAGCAATTTGTTTTTATCTATGAAAAAATTTTTTGAATGTTTGTCTTTCAAAGCATTCAACTTAAAACTTTTTGTTGTCACACTCATATTCCATCAGCATATGTAATATGCGACCAAATTATCTAACCACAATAACAAGTATAAGTGGCAGAAACACATTTGGAGACAGAAACCCCTAAATCTCACATCTCAACTGGTAGAAGCAGAAGCTTCCGGGGCATTCCAACAACTTGACTGCTAGCTTGGGGTGTTGACTTGGACATCAGTCCGTTTATTTTACAAAAAGAATGGAAGATATTTTTTAATCTGGAAAGATTAAGAAATCAAGTTGTCATCAGTTAAGAGGACTCCTATAGTAGCCCCAATACAGCCTTAAACATGCACTATTTACAGCCCCTATAATAGCGTTTCTCAGTCTGAGTTCTGTGGAACTCGTGGGGACTGCATGGAGGCCTCAGGGGTCACAAGAGAGAGTTGGCCTTGGGTCTGAATCTCCCCAGCTCCCCTCAGCTTTAGGAGCTCACTTTTATTTGTTTTATACCTCTGACTACTACATCTAATTTTGTTTTTTTAAACTTCTATCTTTAAAGGATGTTGGTGCTTTTAGAAAGGAAATCTTAAACTTATAGCAGTAGCATAAACTTCTATTAATAGAGGACACCTGATAACAGTCAAAAATCTTACAAAGAAACAAGTGATATAACATGTCTAGTTTCCATTTGATTTCTTTCAATTGTTTCTGAATAGATATTGTATTAGTTTTCTAGAACTGCTTTAACAAAGTACCACAACCTAGGTGGTTTAGAACAACAGAAGTGTATTTTCTCATAGTTTTGGAAATGAGAAGTGCAAACTCAAGGCACCCATAAGGCTGTGCCCCTTCTGAAACCTGTAGAGGAATCTTCCCTTGCGTCTTGCTAGTTTCTGGTGGTTTGCTGGCTGTCCTTGGCATTCCTTCATTTGCCGCCACATTGCTTTAATCTCTGCCTTGGTTGTAATATGGCATTGTTCCTGTGTGATTCTATTTTCATATTGCCATCATCTTACAAGGAAATCAGTCATATTGGATTAGGGGCCCACACTGCTCCAGTATGACCTCATCTTAATTAAGTATATCTGCAATAACCCTATTTCCAAATAGCAGCACATTCTGGGGTACTTCTTAGGACTTCAACATAACAGACAGTAAAGATTTTTTAATATAATTCTTCTCCCCACTCCCAGAATCTTCAATCCCTAGAAATTTCCAAAAATAAAACAAAGCCTCCTAACATTTAAAAATGCCAGAGATTTCCATATCTGAGTAAAACAGAAATAGTTCCCCTGAGAGAAGCCCTCTAACTGAGGTGAGGTAGTGTGGCCCCAAAAATAAACTATGGTGAAAGGAACTATATGTTTTGAGTGCTTACTCTATCATTAGTTCTGTGCTAAGCAAGCTTTTTTTCTTTTTCTCTCTCTCTCTCTTTCTTTTTTTTTTCTTTTTTATTTTTTTGAGTTGAGGTGTCACTCAAGCCCAGGCTGGAGTGCAGTGGTGCAATCACAGGTCACCACAGCCTCAACCCCCTGGGCTCAGGCGATCGTTCCATCTCAGCCTCCCGAGTAGCTGGGACTACAGGCGCAAGCCACCACACTTGGCTAACTTGTATTTATTTCTTTGTTTCTTTGTTTATTTATTGAGATTCAGTCTTGCTGTGTTGCCTAGGCTGGTCTCAAACTCTTGACCTCAAGCAATCCTCCTGCCTTGGCCTTCCAAAGTGCTAGGATTGCAGGCAGGAGCCACTGCACCCATCGACTAAGCATACATATTCTTTCTTGTATTTGTTTTATTTATCTTCCCCTAAATCCTAATAGATATCTTCATTTCATATACTTTCACTTGTAAGTAACTGAAAACCCAATGTTAATTGTCCTTAAGAAGAAAATGTATTGGCTTATTCATTCGAAGCCAGAAATAAGATAGAATTCAGAGCTATCGTAATCCAGGGCAGCAGCTCCATTTCTCCAGGATTCCTTGGTCTCTCTCCTTGGTGTAGCAGCTTTATTGATCAGCTGCTATTAAGGTGGCTGTGGCAGTGAGAACATCTCACACAACAACACGTCATGGAAGAGAGGGGGCTTCCCTCAGGACATAATCCCAGAAGGAGCAAAAACACTTCTGGAAACACCCAGTCAGCCCTCTGCTTGTCTCCTCTGCTTGAGCTTGTGCTGACTTTCATTTCTGAACCAAACACTGTCAAAGAAAAAAGGTTTCCACTCAGATCAATCAGGTCCACCTCTGGAAATAGGATGGGGGTGGTCAGTATTCACGCAGGCTCTGGGGATGCCTGGAGGGCAGATGGTCGTCTGAATAAAACAAGGTTCTCTTAGGAAGAAGAGAGGGCAATCACAGATAACCAACCAGCAGCATCTACTACAGCAGACCCAGTGTACAGATGAGATCACTAAGATTTCTTTCCAAAATCACCCAGCTTGAAAGTGTTCAACTAACATTCAAGACCAGATGGCGCTTTTTTCTCATCTAGTATGTACCACCTATTCTCTTACTGGAGGGGGTAGCCATTTCCTAGACTTTAGGGGTAGTTATGTAGCCTCGGCTTATTAGAAACTTGGTCTTCAAAACCCTCAGCTGTGCATCTTCTAATAAGAGCACCAGGGCCTCATGATGT
This sequence comes from Tarsius wallacei, assembly GCA_963574415.1. NCBI lineage: Eukaryota > Metazoa > Chordata > Mammalia > Primates > Tarsiidae > Tarsius > Tarsius wallacei. Next base: position 159,899 of record CAUYQG010214694.1, on the reverse strand, counting down.
GATGTTCCCCCTTTGAGTGAAAAATGCCACTAAGGTGTCATTGAGTGTTGAGAGAGAGTTCTGGAGGTGCTCAGGTGCTGGGAGTTTTCACCACCTGAATAGACAGCCTCACTGGAACTGCTGAATTGAGGTTCAGAGGATAACCCCTGAATTGGCAACCTCCCTTTTTTTCTTTAATACACTTTGATCGAGATATCAGATAGTTGGTAATCAGATAAGGCTGTCAACAACAACAACAAAAATCTGTTCTCCCCAACTTTGCGATGAAAAGTAGTGCACTTTTTCAGACGAGAAAGGCAATTCCTGAACAAACTTTCAGGAAAAACCTGCAGTGGTGGAGAGCGTGGTGGTACTTATAATACTGTTGAACCAGTAACAGGAAATCTCTCAAATGGAAGAAAAAGTTTCCTGTGTGTTTGGCATCTCATTCATGTGCTGAGACATGAAGAACACCTTTCCTCAGCTCAGACCTTGGGGATGGCCTGGGTCTTTGGCTCTAACCCTGAGTTGAACTCCTGCCACGCATTTTCTTTGGAATTTCTCTGGCCCTTGGCTATTTAAAGCTTTTTCTAGTGTTACCAGAGGAAGATTACAAAATCCAAAAGTTTTTCAAGGGCATTTCCCTTTGTGAGCATCTGACTTTTTGTCAAGGAGAAAAAAACTATTTTGCCCATTATTAACCTTCATGCTAATTGTTTCTTTCTTCATCTCCTAATCATCAAAAGCGCATGTTTTCATTTCCATTTCAATCATTTCAATTATTTGCATCCAAAGCAGAAATAATCCCAATGTTATTAACTTTCATAATGCCCCAAAGTTTACAGCTCTGAGCCTAACCTCGCCACGCCTGGGGGTTCCCGTTTCCCTGAGTAGGTGCTTCCAGCAGGTTTGCTCTCTGAGGTGTGTGAGAGAGGGGGATTGAGTATGGATGTGGATATGCAGCAGATGTTTCAGCCCCTACCTAATTTTCCCAGAGCCATTTCCCAGACCACTCTCATGCCTAAGTCTATTGGGAAAGTGTTTCAGTAGCCTTCTTCTCAACGTCTTGGTTGGAAGAAAGGCTGAATTAAATTCACCAGGAAGACAGCTTGTCATCTGCAGTGCCCCATTTCTTCACAGTCACCTTCTTCTCATGGTAACCCAATCTCTACAGCACCTTGCCATCCCTTGCAAGTTTCCTCTAGAACTGAGACTTGCCTTCAACCCAAGCCCTTGGGCTTCATTCCCAGAGGTTTTTCTTCAACCCTAGAACTCACATGAAGCCACTGGATCCTTTTGAGAGAACCCATATCAGTACATTTCAGATCTTTCCTCATTCAAGCCCTTTCTTTAAAAAAAAAAAAAGGCACTGAGGGGAAACTCATTAAATAATAGACACAAAGCTGAGCTGTCACTGAGACCGGAGGGGGCAACTTGAAGTCTTACCTCCTACCCCATGCTCTGGGGTGAGCCCTTTCTCTTTGGAATCCCTCCACCTCTTTTGAATACTATAAAAGTCATGGACCTGAAAAAACAAGCCCACTGCCTGACTGGCTGGCTGGGACTTTCACCTGCCTCTGTATTTTGCTGTCAGCTTCTGCCTGCTCTGTTGGATTCCCCAAAACTCCCTGAGATGTTGTGTGTCTGAAAGAACCCACTGGATTGTACTTCTTCCCAAAGAGATGGAGCCTGTCAGCAGGAGAGCATCACATGCATCCTCTTGCCTTGGTCCGGGACTTCTGTCCTCCCAGCATCCCACACCTTTCACTCTAGGGCATCCAAGCACAAAGAATATTTCACACAGGGCATTTAAAGTGCTTCTCGTGCAATTGTGATTTCACAGTTCGTTTCTCACCTTGGAGGCTTAGCGGGAGTTACAATTCATGTTCCCACACCAAGTTCAAAGATAAGACTTAGAGCCTTTGCAGATCTTCAATTAGAAAATGACCTGGACTTTCCAGAAGAAAGTGACCAGTCCTTTCTATCTGGGACACCTTGGACCAGGTAGATTTATGACCTTGAAAATGGCATCTTGTATACTTTGCTCTTGCAAAGTTCTAGTTGTAGAAAATCTGTAGTATTGTGAAGAGTCCTATCTAGGCATCTAGGCAGGCTTGGGATACAGTCATTCCCGGCCTGCAGCCTGGAGTCCCATAATCACCTCAAAGCAGGGGTGAGAGACATCAAAGTATTGTCCAGACCCATATCCTCTGACCCATATCCTTTGAGACAGGGGTTAAATGGACCAAAATGACAATGTCCCTCTGTCATTGTGCTGGGTTGGAGTTGAGAATGAGACAGAACTGATTCTTCTCATCTTTTCAGAGCAGGTCTCAACACAGTCTCTGAGCTCCAGCTAGAGCACAGGCTCTGGGAAGGGCTTGTCTCCACCACTGTCTTTGTAGCATCCCAGAGGACCCCAGTGTGGGGAGCAAGCATTTCCCATTCATGTAGTGCATCAACAAATGCTTAGGGATCCCTTTCTGTGCTGAGCACCAAGCCTGGGCACTTGCTGATGAGTAGAGCAAACAGAGAGTGTTACCAGCCTGATGTAGCAGGCTGAAGAGGTACGGCAAACCCTCATCTTAGAAACATCCAAAAGTGGATGTTAGAGACACAGAGAGAAGAATGAAGTCAGCTCTCGGCTTTTACTCTCTGTATCTGTCTCTTCTCTGTGTCTTCTCAGACTTCTTTTTCTTCGGCTAACTGAAACATAAAACCCCTTAGAACTTTCCAACTTTCTTTCACGTAGCGATTTCTTAGAACTCTGTTTTTCCTCCTTGCCTCTACAAGAGCAAGCAACAGTCAATCCTTTTCTGAATTGCAAACACTTTCAATTAGTGAGGTCTGAATTCATGACATTTTTATCCATGCATTTCAAGATTCTCAATTAGAAGTAGATAGACTCCTCAGTCCTAAGAACACTTTGTTCCCCTCCATTTATGAAGCTAAAATTGACAGCAGGGTATTTAGCACGTAACTCTCTTTTATCACTTATCACTCATTCCTAAATTGATTTTCATTTGTCTCCCAGTTAATCAGGAAGCTCCTTGAGAGAGGAAAAAATGAAAACTCATACTTCTTATGAAGGATACCAAGCCAGGTACTGTGTGGAAACCCTCTCCTATGTGTGTACAGGAGCCATGTCTTATTAAACTGTGTCTAATAGTACATTGGCTGCTTCTCAGCACAGCTACAATAAATGTTTTATGAGCAAATGAATAAAGTTTACCCTCTAAAGATCAAATTATCTTACATCTCAGCCTGTGTCTATTACCACCTGGGCTCATGTAAAGTCTGGTGTATAGTGTCTGGTTGCCTGAAACAATACCTCATATTATGCAGAGCTTTCTCATTTTCATGCACATCCTTAAAAAGAGACACATACACAAAAGTTCCTAGCACATACAATGTGCTCAATTTCTGTTTTATACACACAGCTGGTTATTAAGAGAACTCTGTGAGCTAGGTAATAAGACTTTTTCATAAATCTCTTTCTTATGTGCCCAAGGTCACATAGCTCAAATTTTGGATTTGTTTTCAGGTTGTATGTATTAAAGACCTACTATGTGTTGGGTGTGCCACTGGGTGCTATTTGTTTGCAATTTAATCCTACCTTGCAGAGTCTGTATTAGTGTTGTGATTGGGGAGATTATGAAACTCCCCAAGGTCTTGAGAAGATAAATGAGTTGCATTTAAGGCCGCAAGTTCTGACATGGCAGGACCCTTTCCCAGTAGCATCCATTCCAGCTCAAGCAGCTAGGGCTGGTCCTCGGAGATGGACCCTCTGGGATAAATCCCAAGAAACTGGTTTACATGTTCTCAGGGAACACCTTTCTTTCCAAACGTGCATCCATCCTTTTCCCTATAGCGTGGTGTTCAAAAGTGTGATAGTTGCCAAAGTTTCCACTGTATTAAATTCTGCATTAGAGTAAATGTATCAGCTATCAAATTGCCACTAATGGACCTAATGCAATAGGAAAGTCAGAAACACTGATCTATTCTGACCCCTTTCGGTGACTGGTGGAAGTAGAGGTAAAAAGAGACTTGAGGTGCTTGTTCTTACCTCACAGGTGAATCTGAAAAGGTCCACTGAATGTTTCTGCATGCCCTCCTATGCAGAAGGAGGGGAAGAATGTCTTTCTCACCCTGAAGAACATGCTCTGACTCTTTTATTTATTTCACTTATTTGCACTTGCCTGATTAGAAAACAGTTGTCATAATACTATAAGAAAGGGATTGGCAGTAGTGAGAAACTGCCAGGGGAATGGGGGACGGGATTGGCAGTTGAGGGAAACTGCCAGGGGAGGGAGAGGCACACATCATCAACAAAGGTACCTGAGTAATGAACATCTGTATACCTAACCCTGAATTGTACCCCACATCTTTAAAATAATAATAATAAAGAAAACAGCTGAAATTGCAAATATGACATGATTGGAATGATAGACTTTCTCACTGAGAAAAGAAAGCAGAGTCAAGTTTAGTTTTTAAAAAAAGATCCGTGAGGTGTTTCTAAAAACACAACAGTAAAAAATTAGGTACCTGACCATACTGTAGATGATTTTATCCTGATCTGGGGGCATTTCAATTATGGCTGCTCTTATGGGGAGCGATGCCCCAGGAAAACAGAAGTGAGTAACAGAGAGCAGCATGTGTCTTGGGAGGTTTCCCACTAAGTGCAATTCAGCAAGTTAAAGGCATAAGTAATTTAATGACAGCCTGAGAGAAATGAACCTTCAAAGGTTAGGAAATTGTATCTTTAATTTGGGGGAATTGCATGGAGCTAGATTTTCTACTCTTTTTATCTTAAAAAGGCACATCCTAAAATATTACGATATATGCATGTGGAATAAAATTCACTGAATCTGTCACTTGGAATCAAAATATGGCTTTCGAATTAGTCTAACATTTGCTTGCTTTTGATATTATAATACATAACTGCCTTGGGCCCAAAAAGTCACCTAAGAATTTCTAGGCACTTCCGGGAGGTGTAAGTATTTCATGGTCAACAGCAGCTGACCCATGGCCTGGGGAATCCTGCTCACCAGGGGAGTCTGTTGCGGTTGCATTTTATAGAGGGAAAGAGCTCATGACTGCTCGGTGACCAGATACGTTTCACACCTCTCTTTGCTTTGGGTTGACCAGTTCTCCTCACAATAGGGGGTGCTATCTAATGAGCAACATAATCTCTAAACATAATGTAGGCCCTTGTGGAGATGCATTATTTCATTAGGCCACTTGGATCTCATGGAGCAGCAGACTCTTCATTTTCTCAATTGCTCCCAAAGGGGTATGCAAAGCTGATGAACCTCTTTATTTACACTTTGGGAATAACTCATTGACCGGACAAGCTCTGGCCCCTATCCAGGGGACTTGCTTGGACTGGTGGTTTTCAAGTGTATTTGAAAGCCAGTACAATAGATTTGACCACCACAGACCTTAATATTTAATGTTTTAGTACATATTGCCAGCTACTTTCATATTGTTCTACTACAGTGACTTTAAGACGTACCCTATTTAAAAGTCATCATCTGCTTAGACATTCACTGCTCATTCATTCATCAAGTACTTTCTGAGTGCTGACCATTCTGGGCTGGACCCCAATGAGCCCAGACGGAGCTGGAGGACTGTTATGGGTGCTAAATAAAGGTTTAAAGGGTGATGTTGTGGATCATGGCGTGTAAACCCACTAAGAAATAGTTACATGATTATTTTAATTCCAATTTATTTTTATTTTTATTTTTATTTTTGAGTTGGAATCTCATTCAGGCTGGAGTGCAGTGGCACACTCACGGCCACCCCAGCATCGACCTGCTGGGCCCCGGCGATCCTTCCGCCTCAGCCTTCCAAGTAGCTAGAACTACAGGCACATGCTACCACGTCTGGCTAATTTTTGATTTACTGTAGAGACGAGGTCTCGCCAAGTTGCCCAGGCTGGTCTCAAACCCACGGGCTCAGGCAATCCACTCGCCTAAAGATGTGGGGTACAATTCAGGATTAGGTATACAAATGTTCATTATGCAGGTACCCTTGTTGATGAGGTGGGCCCCCCCAATTCCAATTTAGAGTGGGGGAATTTTCTGTTTAGTGCTTTGATGTGTATTTATTTGCCTTCCATCAGAAAACTCAGGTTTGGGAAGCAGGAATCTCAGCAGGAGGAGTGACCCTAGGGAACTAAGAGGATATGGCAGCACCTGGTCTTTCATACAGAGCTCAGTCCCACACCTGTGTGGATGAAAGAGTCACTGCAGTCTTGGTGGTGTAGTCAGCCCCTGGACATCAGGAAGTAAGCTTGGTAGGAGTCCACATCCTAGACTGCAGCTGCCCAGGCCAAGGTTACCCTATTGGAGGCAGTGCTGAAGAGTATGGGCTCTGATTCCAGCAGTTTGCTATATACTAGTCATGTGACCTTGAGTAAAACTCTTAACCTCTCTCAACTGCCCTTTCTTGGTAACCTCTACTATTAGGGCAGATATAGCAATAAGCTCAGCATCTGGCCAAAGAAAACTTTCCATAGATGATGGTTGCCATGACTAATGAGGTTATGCTGCTGCCAGTGCCAGTCACTCCTGTCTTTCTGGTCTCTTATCATCATCTGTGTATGTGCACGAGTGTGTGCACACACATTGTGCAGCTGTTTGTGCATCACATGCCACACTTTGGTACATGCCTGCCATTCAGAAAAGGTCTCGTTCACACTCAGTCTTGTAGAGAACGACCCCTACTTCTTCAGCAGAGCTTTCTGATCTTCTAGGGCCTCTCCAAACAGCCCTGATGGGTGGGATGACTGACTGCACTGTAGACTGCAGTAAATAGTTCCAGTCTGACTTGGAAATGGGACTGGGAGAGGCTGCCTGGCCTATTCCTTCAAGGTGAGGTTATTAACCAGGTGGCAGGACCTGAGCAGGGCCTAAAATAGGGTCAGTGTTATCTCTTTGTTGCAGAGTGTCACTGTCCCTGATGCATTTCTTGTCAGTACTTCCTGGAAAGGGGTACTAAAAAAAAGATGGCGTAATATACCGTTCTTATCAGACTTCTCTTTTCAGTTATAGAATGCCATTTGTGTATCACTAGTGCTGTTGTAATTTCCTTCTGCACCTGATTTAAAGACGGTTCTTTTTCACTGGTTACACTAAATGATTTGCTTAAAGTCTTATTGATTGGATGGAGAAGGGTAAGCATTGCTGTCAAGGCCCTGTCAAGTCTGCAGGAAAGGAGGTAGGAGATTCAGAACGTCTTTAAATAATCCTATTCTTGGATAGAAGTGCAGGTGGCAAGTGACAGCCAGCTTTCTGTTTTCTGGGGTAGAGGAAGATGCATTTATGAATCCTGGAGTTAATCTTAAAGCCTCACTTGAATCAAAGGAGCTTATCTTTTTTGTTAACAAGTGGCAAAAAATAAAACTTTTGAATCTTCTTTTCTTCTCATTTGCCTTCTAAGACTTTCAGAGATTTACCAATACCCAGGGACAATGATTAAGCAGAAAATGACGAAGTTTTGATTTTTGAATAATCAGAGATTGACTGACATGAGTTATTAAGGTTAAATCCATGTCTGGCTTCCCGGAACAGTTGAGAGATGAGTCACCTATTTTCTGCGACTTGAACCCCCAAATCTCTTCCCCTTGAGCCTATCGCTGTAGTTGAAATGACAGTCCTTGGAAGTAAGTAATTTATTTAAATATGCAAATAGTCCTTGGACCACTGTCAGTCATTCATTCTCTAATGTGACCTAGTTCCTTCAAGTTTTATTCCTAGAGTTGTACTAAATGTATAGGGAAGGAGTATGTGTTTTGCAAAACAACCAAAATAGTTTGGTATCATCTCCTATAAATAGGGCTGGATGTGGTACCACAGTGGGGTGTTCCCAATCCTGGGCTGCTTTGTATACCGTAAACTTTCAGTTCTGCTGCTCTGACTTTTCTCAAGGGAATGTTATAACTCACTCCTTGGTGTTAGCATGGAAATCAACCTAGAGAGACTCTAGAACTTTACCAGCACTAATTTAAACAAGGATTGCTATATGCGGGAATGCAGCTGAGCAGCAAATTCTAAATTATATTCCATGGAATACATATTCAAAGTATTGCTAAAGTTTGAGAAACATTAGTTAAGCAAAGAATCTTGACTTGGCTAGCTGTTTGTAAGCCTCCAGTATCCTTTGCATTCTCCCTTGGCCACTAAACCTGTTTGTCAAGGAGCATCTAGTGATTAAGAATCTGGAACCAGACAGTCTGGGTTCAAGTCCTTACTCTGTCACTCACTTGCTGTGTAGCCCTAGGCAAATTTCCTTAGTTTCTTCATCTGTAAAATGGAATAATAGTATCTACCTGGCTTCTAGGGTTGTTGAGACAATTAAATGAATTAAGCCATATAAACCATTTAAAAACATGCCTAATAAGGATGGGGACAACAGACACTGGGAACTTCAAAAGTGGGGAGGGATGGAGATTAAAAAACCACCCATTGGTTACCATACTCACTACCTGCGTGATGGGCTCAACACAAGCCCAAACCTCACCAGTGTGCAGTATACCCGTGTAACAAACCTGTATGTACCCCTTGACTCTAAAATAAAAATACTTTTAAAAGATTTTTAAAAAAAGAAAAAAATATGCCTAATCCATGGTAAGTTTGCCAGAAGTGTTAGTATTGTTGTTATGCTTTTTAAAATCAAAAGGTTGGGCATCTTTTTAAATGGTACTAATAAGCACCTGTGGACAGCTCCCATGGTAACTCATCTTGTCGGGACTAATTGTTGTTTACTTTAAAATAAGTTGTGGGGATCTTTTTTTCCTCTAGCATGTCTGGAATTAGGACAAAATTAATTCAAAAAGCAGGAAACACACTAAATTATGGGATTCCATTGCACCTGAAATATAAAAAAAAGATAAATCATGAGGTTTAAATAGGAATTTGAGCATAATAGTGTGGGAACATTAAAGGACAGGCCTCTGAGCTTCAGCAATGAGTAGATGAAATGGAATCACCAGGGTGTCAGGTCTTAAGTACATATTTGCAACTCGTGTCTAGAGAGCACACAAGGACTACATCCTCCCTTAGTGTGCGTGCAAGGCATGAGTAGCGAGACTTTCTTTCCATCCTCTTCTTCCACTAAGGGGAAAAGGAGAGGAGGGGAAGGTTTAATCATGTTGAGGTTCAGTTACAATTCTAAGTGTATCCCAAAGCCGAAAAAGCTAAAACCTGAGACTTCAACCTCAGTTTAGGTGGGTTAACTCCTCCGTAGGACTTGGGAGCCCATGCAAAAAACTAATGAACCCTAACCCTGACTCACACCAAGGATTAATCAACCCTAACCCTGACCCACACCAAGGACTAATCAACCTGAACCTTGACACACATTGCCCACCTGGTTTAAAATTTCAAAGTCTTACTCTTCAGAGATGGGAGTCCAGTGAGCCTTGAGGCCCTAACCTTCTCACTAACTATATGCATGACCTTGAGCGAATCGCTTCAGGCCCAAACCTGGTTCTTCGTCTATAAAACAAGGGGACAGTCTGTGATTGTCCTGATGGCAGTGAATTGTGCTGAGACTTACAAATCAGAGTACAGATGGGGATGGACTCTTGGTCTGGAATTTGGAGTTCTTCCCTTCCTCCACTTCTTTGCCTTGAGCAGCTGGGATCTTCCTTATGTAACATGTTCAGGAAAAGGAGGGCAGGAAGGTAAAAATATTATCCCACAGTTGTAGCCAAGCTGGTGCTGTGCTGGGTTCTGGGGATGGGAGAATGAAGATGAAAGAGACTTAGATGGAAATGGGAAGGAACAGAGTACATATAAAATCAAGATAGATCCCTCTGGCCTGGGGCATTCATCATCAGTAGTCAGTCCTCAGTGTTGCTGCTGGGTCTGCGGCTTGAAAGGAGGCTGAGGGGGTGGCGCGCGGTGGGGGGGGGGGGGGGCGGGGGGGAGGGGGGACGCGGCAAGACACATCCATTACCATTGCTCAGAATGTTTAAATTTCCAGAGACTGTCATTAAACAAATTTCTGCTGCAGCCTGGCAGCGCTCACAGACATTTGTTGGAAGAAAATTACGAGTAGGTGATTTGTCTGAGGTAATAGCCAGGCTGGACTCTGGATTCTTAATGGCATTTGGACCTCTCGCCTTTTTAAAAATTGCTTGTTAGAAAATTCATTTTCCAGGCTATCTTTGCAATGAGAGTTGGAGGGATCAGGCCAAAGTGAGAAGAAAAGGAGCAAACACTTGCTGGGCTCCCAGGCTCTGAGAGGGGGCACAGGAAAATTGAAATGAGGGAAGAATGGGCAACCAAATGAGTAGGTTGAATAATAGGGCAGAAAAGATTCTGGTCATAAGGAAGGGAGCCTTTAGTAGAAGTCTCAGGTCAAGAATAACACCCTTTCATAAATTAAGGTCTTATCTTTCATGCAGTAGCTAGCCCAGAGAGGCCAAGGCCAAACACAGCACCGGGAGGATCTGAGGGGCTGAGCTATGTATAGATTGCAGGGCTGCTCTTCCCAGACTCTGGAAACACTCAGACACTCAGAGAGTCACGAAAAAAATGATCGCTCTGTTTGTTCCTTGAAGTATAAAAATGGTCTTATTTTTAGACATTATGGGTTTTTTTTTTTAATCTACTGGCAGTTGTCTTCAGATACAGCCATGGAAAGTAGAATAGCACAACCAAGGCTGGTTACAGGCAGGAGCTTTGGAAGGTGTCAGAGGTCTTCCAGCTTCAGCACTGTTGACATTTGGGGCTGGAAGATTACTGGTCATGGGAGGAGGAGGGGTCTGTCCTGTGCACTGTATGGATGTGTAGCAGCATCCCTGGCCTCTGCCCACTGGATGCCGATAGTACTCCCACCTGGGTGACCAGACATCGCCAGGATGGTCACAGTTGCTCCAGGCTGAAATCACTGCCTCGCCTAAAAGTCATTGGCTTTCTTTCCTCTATAGAATGCAAAGTGAAGGCAGAAAACTCAGCCTTTCCTATGGCCCTGCATTGTTTTTCTTCAGTTATCAGTTATTTCCCCACACCACTGAGTGCTCCCTCATACCCACTTTCTTTCCAGTTGTCCCGTGCCACCTACCATAGGGGCACTATTCCTCCTCTGTTTTGTGATGGCCTCCAGGGGAGGAAATGCATTCTACAACCCTCTCCCCTCAACCATAACATATTAAGATGAGTGCATACTGTTCTTGTCATGAAATATTTGCATTATATTTACCAAATATATTTCCTTTAAGTGAAAATTTGCCGAAGGTGCTGCTTCAGCAGGAGAAAACGTTTCCTCTCTGTGCTTCCATTTGGCTTTGTTTGTGTGTTTTTTCAAGACAGTGCCAGGAGGACATATTTGTCTTGAGGTCTCTGGGGTTCCGATTTATCATATGGAGTTAGTTTACTTGTATACTTTCCTGATATTTGGGGTTTCACAATGAAAGTGAGGGGACATGCTTGGCTAGCAGGAGGACTCCTGTTGTGAAGCACCTGCATATCTGATAAGGTGAGTTGGACCCAGCCTTCCACCTGTGGACTTGCAGCCAGATTCGCTACACCACCAGAAGGAGAGGTGTTTCTCCTAGGAAAGACAAGGTAAATCATAAAATTGAGACCAGAGCTATGGGCCAACAGTTGAAGGTCTAAATGTTTTAGAAGGTCTAAGTTTAGAATTTAGAAGTAGAGTCTGGCTGGAGCAAGTAGCATTTAGAAGAGCGGTTGTTTTAATACACAAGCTTTGATGGTCACATCATCCCTTGTTTAGAGCCCTTCAGTGGTTCCTGCAGGATGAGTCCATCCTCCTTGGAATGGAGTGCAAGGCTGCTATGTTTGCCCATATTTGCTTCCTCGCTGGCTTTTCCTCTGGCCAACCTTCCTCACTGTTTGTGTTCCATATATACTTTCAGTTTTCTAGACATGCCAGACTATGTCATTGCTTTTTCTTGGAATGTCCCTCCCTTCTCTTCCACCTGGAAAATGCCTACTCACCATTTTTGACCTAACTCAAATATCTCTTTGGTGCTACCTCTTTGCCTAATATCTATGGTATGTTATGGTTCTCATGATATATTGGAATTATGTGTTTACGTTTCTTTCTGAATTTCTAATATATGTTACAAAGTAGGCACTTCCCGAATGTAAATGAATAATTTAAAGCATGATTCTAGTAGGATAGAGGTGATCTAGGATCTGCCATTCTCGAAAAGAATTTTTGCCTGTTTGTTTGTTTTTAAATCAATTCACTGAAGTTCTAAACTCCAAAAAATATCTAGAAAATTCTAAAGTCCCACCCAGCCTCTTCCTCTGGGGAAGGTCTATCCAATCTCAAGCCCACATGCCATGCCCTCTGCTGCTGTGGTTTCAACCAACACAGGGTTTTTATCATGGTTTCCTTCCTGTTGAGATTTCCAGTGGTGTTAGCATCCTTGGAACTGTTTTTCCTAACTGAAGCTGAATTTCCTCTTGACCTTTATTCTCCTACCTGAAAAGATAACATCGACATATGACGTTAACAAACCCATTTGCTCAGTAAAGTTGAGTTCTGCCTATGAATTTGACTGATCTTTCCCTCTCCCTTTTCATTCATTAACTGGTGTCTGAGGGATGTTAGAAAAGAAAAAATTAGCCAGGCGTGGTAGCGCACGCCTGTAGTTCCAGCTCCTTGGAAGGCTGAGGCGGAAGTATCGCTGGGGGCCCAGCAGGTCAAGGCTGCGGTGGCCAAGCGCATGCCACTGCACTCCAGTCTGGGTGACAGAGTGAGACTCCAACTCAAAAAAAAAGAAAAGAAAAGAAAAAAAATGCAATTCCACCACCAACGAGCTCACAGTCCAGTGATATAACTAACCCATCTAATGGTTCCACTGTCCACCAAAGATGTACTTTATGGCCACAGAAGCACATATGGAGTCATGTGCTGGGGACTAGGAAAGCCCATTGGAGAGAGGAACAGCTTGTGGGAAAGTCCAGACACAGCCACCCAAACAGGGGACTGGACTATGACAGTAAGGCCCTTGGATACTGTGGTATGCTTTGCTTTGATGGTGGTCATTCCTTCTCATCATCACCTTCAAGAAAGACAGGAGTTGCACTGACAGGCTCTGTGAGCACTTTTCATAGGAAATGCTGTTAGAATGAAGTTTTAGGTAGGCACTCAACCATTTTTTAAAAAGCTATCATGAAAAACAGATACGAAATGGGGGTTCTTAGGCCTTGATTAGAGCTGACAGCTGAGCACAGCATCCACAACAGAGGTACTTACTACTGCCTGGAATTCAGCCGCCAGGCCCCCTTGGTACCCTCCCAGCAGCCACAAGTTAATTGTTAAGTCATATTCATTTATAAGATGGAGCTCTTCATCTTTTTTCTTTGTCTGACTTGTTTTCCTTCCTTTTCCTTTTCTGTCAAGTTGTTTTGGGGAAAGTTTCTTAATTTTCAGAGGTAAAAGATCCCACAATCCACGAATAAAACTAATTATAATGACAAATTGACCAAAATGAGAAAAATGACAAATAATCTGTGGGCTGAAAATTTCCCAAAAGCCAGGAATAAATAAAATGTCTCTTAAAGTGCCTAGTGGAGGAGGCTGATAAAAGAACTCAATTATCTGTTGGTTTTTTTTTTTAAGTCTATGATATCTGACTTTAAAAGGGAAAAAATGGTAAAATGTTTAAGGATATAAAATAGACATTCATAAGCTTTTGTGAATTTGGAGGTTTAGGAGAAATATATTTTTAGTAAAATAGATAATGAATCTGTGGGTTTGCTTTCAAAAATAGCATCACTCAAGCAGCTTCTCCTCCTTTATATTAAATTGCTTCTGTTGGACAACTGGCCACCTGGCCATCTATTGGTTTTATTCAAACTTTTAACTGGCTTACTGTAAATATGTACCATACTTTGTTTCCCTAAAATTTGCCTTGTTCCTTAAGGAACTAGAAAAACAAAAGTTAGCAAGGAGCAAATATTTAGAATTTCAAATGTCTGATGATGAACAGGCAAAGTTCTACAGGAAAGAGAAAGAGATCCAGACAATGCCAAGCAGGCATATTCAGAGGGGTCCTACAACTCTTAAGAATTATTTGACTTTATTTGGGTACTATTCAATATCTAAAGCCCTGTAGATTTTCCAGGAAAGATTTTTCTTGGGGAACATTTTCGGAAGATATACAGCTGTGAAAGATAAAAGACTGCCATAATTATGGAGATTTGTATAATGAATCTTAATCCAACACTTTCTTCATTGAAGAAAATTTGGGGAAACTTTCTATGTGAAAAATGAGTACTGGAGGAAGCATTTATAGTCATATAACAGCAGTTATGCTTGACTCTTAAGCCATGTTCAAGAGACTGTCTTCCAGCTGTCCAGGAAGTCACAGACTAGGTCATAAAGTGGTTGTAGTCATAATAATAATGATGATAATAATAATTGTCAGTGTGCTTGCTCCTGTATTTCTAGTGCCTGGATATAAATGTCTGCATATATGTGTCATATAATTTTCACAAACTTTTAGATTCTGTTATTATCCCTATTTTGTAGTTGAAGCAACTGAGGCCATGAGAAGTTTAATAACTTGCCAAAACCAAGTAGGTAGTCAAGGTCTGAAGTGACAGAGTCAAGGTGTGAAGACAAAAGTTCTGGGCCAGTGGGCTTGTTCTTGACCACAAGACCACATTGCTTCTCAAGGGTATTGTCTTAGTCCATTCAGGCAGCTGTAACAAATTTTTTAAAAGCCAAAAGATAATTGAGTTCTAATAAATACCTTTGACTGGATTATTTATAAACAACAAAAATTTATTGCTTGCTGTTCTGGAGAATAGGAAGTCCAAGATCAAAGTGCCGGCAAATTAAGTGCCCAGTGAGGGCTCATACCCTGCTCCATAGATGGTGCCTTCTGCTGCATTCTCACATGGTAGGATGGGCAAACAAGCTCCCTTGGGCCTCTTGTAACTTCACTAATCTAATCACCTCCCTTTAAAGTCCCCACCTCTTAATATTATTGCATCAAGGATTAGGTTTCAGCATATGAATTTGTAGGGGGGAAGGGGAAACAAACATTCAGACCATAGCAGATGAAGACCTTGACATCGATGCCACTGATGCTCATAGAGGCTGGTAAGAAGGGTTTTGGATACAGAGAGAATAGAGTTACTCATGGGAGAGTCAAAAAGGACTTCTCAAACTAGTGACATTTCAGGAGAGGCAAGGTGGCCAGTCTAACAGCAGAAAATTAAATTGGCAGTAGAAGACAGCATGGAAAATTTAGTTCTTAAATTGCCATTTTGGAGAGTGATTTAATATAGGTATGTTTTATGCCAGATTTTTTTAAAAGCCTGTCATGCATAAAATCATAGTGATCTATTTAGATTCATTAAAATATGTGCACATATATATGCATGAATTTCATTGTGTAGATATGTAAATTAACGTATTGGGTGAGAGATTATGTTTTAGAATATAAACTGAAAACCATGTTATGATTAAACTTTAAAGAGCCATCTAGTTTTGGACATTGTGGCAGTTGTTTTTAATATCCACAAATCAGCTGAATGAGAAACATAAACTATATGTTTGGAGTTCATATATAGAGGTCAGCCTCTCCCTCCAGAGTCAGTGCCAGATGATGGTTGCTTGCTCTGGGCAACCATCCAACTAAACAACCAATCTAAGTCTCATTCAGAGCTGAGGAGCGACTCATTTCATTCACTCAGTCATTCATTTTCATGGACTCATTGACTCTTTTATTCAACAAATACTTTGTGAGTAGGTCTTCTTAGTCACAGGAGAAGCAACAGGACATCAGTCCAGACAAGAATGCCCAAAGGGACGAGCCAAAGCAGTCTGATCCAGGTTATTTCTGATGTCAAAGAGGTGGGGCTTTTAGAACCCCATAGGGAGCACACAGTAATGACACATTATAATCCTACATGGTCCACACAATTGAAGGCCTTGATTTCAGACATTGGTTGGAGATTTGTTGATGACAGAGGCTAGGACTCCAGGGATAGGGAGCTGGAAATGATTAGATAGGTTATTCCGTCTGCAGCCACACTGGCAATGGAGTTCAGGAAGGGCTCTCATTCTGATGAGAGTTTTGGATTGCAGAAACTCTTCCACTTGAGCCCAACATCCATCACAGAGCATGGAGGTATGAATTAGAGTTCCATGAGCACTGGGGAAGCAGCTTGTCTCATCAAACACTCGACACTGGTTTTGCACACTTGAATCAGCAGTGGTCTCTGTTTCATCAATCCCAGGCCCACTCTGTTCTAGGCACTGTACACATATTATCTGATTCCCACAGCAACCTGGCAAGGTTGATGCCATTATCCCATTTTACAGATGAAGAGACCAAGACTTAGCCAGTAAGTGACAGAGCCAGGTTTCAAATCTGGGACTGTCTGACCCTGAAGCCCACAGTTTTCCTATTTTACTATGCTGATTCTCTTAAGCCAGTCCAAGCCCCGACCACTGGCCGGAGAGATTGGTTCTGGAATTTGTCAGCGATGGCCTTAATTCTCAAGTTCTCCAGCCAGCATCCAAGCAGTGATGGAAAAGACTGATTAACACGGTGTTAAATGCCATGGGAAATGTAATAGAAATGAATGCTTGTCCTATTCAATATTAACCAAAGGCTGGATTACATGGAGCACATAGTGACATTCAACAGAGAGAGTTACATACTCTGCCTTCTGGGATCTTCCAATCCAAGGTGCACATTTACTTGCTTGAATATTGAGCTGTGAGAAGGAAAGTTGCTAAGCTTGTGCAAGTTATTTTTATTACGGTTTCTAAATTCCTATAAGTTAGCTGAACTATCCTTAGAATAAAGCACTTTATTTTAGCCCAGGTGCCAACTGACTGACAATGAATGAATGAAGGCATGCTTGCTTGCTCTTATAGATTAGCTCTCTTGCTACGGGTAAGCCAACGGGAAAAAAAATTATTTTCCCTTACCCCTTAAAGTGAGTCTACTTTGTTTTGTGGGAGGTAGCAATTTATAGACCTGTCTACACATTATTTTCTAAAATGCAAGTATTTTGGAAAAGCAGATGGGATACCATACTGTATATACTAATCATATATTTTGAAATGTATTTCTTTTTGAGCAATTCAGTGCTGCTTTATTTAGCAAAAGCCTTTGAAAGTTTTAAAAGCAATGATCCAAAAAACATGAGTGGCTGAGATCACAGAGGACAATCCCTCAGGCACAAGATTTGCTTTTCCAATGGTGCTCTGTGGACCTCAGCCCTGGTCTCCATTCCTCCTGCCCCTAGAGATAATGGCCCACTTTGTCATGGGAAGAGAGAGCAAGGGAATTGAGGTTGGTTGTCTAGATTTTTGGTAAATCCCCGGGTGACTCTGATTTGCACCCAGGGTTGAGAACCAATCTTCTGTATTCATAACTGATTGCTACTATTAGTATCTCATTGTCTTGAGACTCATGTTTTCATCTAGAAAATCTTTAGAGAAACAAAAGGAAATTCCATCTCTTTTACATTTTCTAAGAGTCATAAAGGAAACAAATAGGTGTTGAACACCCCCTAAATTGCCAGGAAATGTGTAGATCTCATTTAATCTTTACAAGAATTCAATAACATTAAAAGAATTAATTGACCCTCAGATACAAAGTTGAGTATGCATACTCCTCATTCGATGACTTTGTCTCATCCTAAGTCCATGAAAGACCCTCCTTATTTTGTTATTGTTCCTCTTCAATCCTGTTCCCCACACCCATTCCCCTCCTTCCACAGAGAACCACCTAAATAGTCTGAAATGAAATGAACATGTCTTTGTAAAATATATATTATTTTGTGTGTGTTTATTTTAATTTGCATAAATGGTAAAACTCTATAATATAAATAGGCTATATTAAAAGTATGAGTGCTTCTTATTTTTCCACCGAAAAATTTTGTTTTCAGATATATCCATGTTGTTGTGTAGACTTCCAATGTTTGCATAGTATTTTATTGTCTGCATTCATTCCATTTTCTTTATATCTTCCCTGGTTGATAAACACCCATGTTACCTCCAGCCTCCTGGTGCCACAAAGAATGCTACAACTAACAGCCTTATTTGGGACCCTTGTGGAAGGGTGTAAGAATTATGTCTGGAATGTATGCCCAGAAGTTGGATCCTAGGGTCCAAATATGATGTATGCATATTTAATTTCGCATATTTAATTTCCAATTGTTTTCCTGAATAAAAACAGTACATGTGAGTGCCCTTCCCCCTACATCCCACCAACATTTGGTATGAACCACTTTTTAAGTTTGTTGTCATAATTATGGCTGAGAGTGACATTTCTTTGTTGTTTTAATCTCTATATCTTGGATTACTAGTGAGTTTGAACATCTTTCACATTTATCCATTTGGATTTTCCCTTCTGTGAATTGCCTTTTCATATCATTTATCCAGTTCTCTATTTCTTTTTTGTATTCTAGGTGTTAATCCCTTGTCAGCTTCAGACAGTTTGCAATTTGTCTGATAACTTATAAAGAAATTCCTTTTCTGAACAAAAATCTTTTATTATTTAATATAGGTAAATTCAACAGTTTTTTAATGTTATATTGGTGTGTGATTTTAGGATTTGTGTGTGTGTGTGTGTGTGTGTGTGAAATAATTTTCTGCCCAAGATAAGGATTATTGTTTCTGTTTTTGTGAATGAGGAAATTATTTCTTATTCAGTATTATTGCCCATGGTTACACTGTTAGCAGCAGGATTTGAAACTATTAATAATTAGCTGTACATAGATTAAATCATTGTAATCACAGCATTTTTAAAGCAATCAAATTTCATTTGCACTAAAAACTTTTTCTCAGAGATCTCACAAAAAATTGCATTCTGTAGCTTCTATCAGTCAGATTTCAATGAGTTTTCCTTTCGGTCTCTAAATTCTTGCAAAGTGCCTCAAATTGCATTACAACCAGGCTGGTTGAAATTACAGCTTTGGCCTTCATTAAGCTAATTACTACTTGTACCCAAATTGAGCCATTTTGCTCCAGTAACACCGTAAACCAGTTCTGTCTCTGTGATGCCTCTGCCTTATCTAGGAAAGTTTGAGGCTGATGTCAGAGTTGCGTCTTCCCTTAGAGCAGGGGATTTCAAGCTGTTTCTCTAAGAAGCCCAGGGATGCAGCTCAAGTGTCTCATAGGTAGTATGAGATGAATGGGAGCAGAAACTGAGGAACCAGAGGGTAGGTTGAGAACAGGCCTGCCTCTAATTTAACCCACACAAGTGTTGCCTTTATTGGTTTTGCATTTCAGGTAATATGCACAATGTATTTGAAGAAGGACTCTATTGCTGAAAGGTGGGAGAGGAAAACTTGAGAAGCACTGTCCTAGAGAACTAGGCTATTTAATATAAACTGATTTAAAAAAAAAGAATGAACATTTAATGAAACAGATTAAAATATTTGACTACGTAACAACAACAACAAATACATATATATCTATATAGATATAGATATAGATATATTGCCATCCCTCTGCTTACATTACATTTATAAAGTGGTCTACATTTTGAAAACACTTTTATATTAAGTGTATAAAACCTAGTAAGCTAGGCAAATTTCAACAACTATGGCAAAATGTCTCACAATTAAAGCTCTGTGCCACAGAATCTGTTCCAGCAGGCGGCTGAGGGCTGGATGTCAGGAGTGTAGTTGGGATTATCACCTGCTTGGGTAGAAGGTGGAACTAGATGATCTCTAATCTTCCTGCTCATGCAAAGATGTTGTGGTTCAAAATAATTAGAGAGGAAAGTAACATCAAAAGAATTACCTCAAGTAAGCCTTCTGTCTGTTGGGGTAGGAAGGAAGGACTTCCCACATTCATTGAACACCTGTTCTGATCTAGTCGCTGTGCCATGTGCCTTCTTTCACTGAATCCTTACAGCCACACTGAGAGGGAGGTATTATTGTATCCATTTTGAAGGTGACAAAACTGAACCTTATAAAAGAGGAAAAGCTTAGATTTGCTCCCCGGCTTTCCAGCTCCAACACCACTGTGCGCTCTTTCCACTTTACGATGACAGCTCCACAGAAGCGTCACATCAGCTTTCCAGCACTTCACTTAAGCAATTGTTTTTGGAAGGAAGTTCTTCAGAAATATTTCTGTCTCACACCAGGCATCACGTTGATGCCTTGGTGCTTTCCAATCCTCACCTCCTGCTTGAGGGTTGAGGCTCATCATCTGCCACTTCTAACTACATCCATTCTTCTTGCTGAGAAGGTCACTGTCCATGACCGAGCTGTTAGCATCTCTCCTGCTTTGATTTATTGGATTGCCAACACAAACCCATGCTATATTTAGCTTGCCTCAGAATGGAAGATTGGAAGACAGTAGTCCAGCCTTCTGGTTTACCAAGTTGTTGATTCTTCTTGGCTTTCTCCGTTCATTCATGAATTCTTTTCTGTGATTCAAGCTGAAGAGATGTGTGGGACTAAAATGTTCTTCTCTCCTTGCCATGGGTATATCTGTGGGACCCAAAGGGGAGCAGAATGTGGTTTTGGCCTTAGTGATCTTTGTTTTCACTCTTCTGACGTGTGAAATCACTCTTTCTTCCTTGTATCATAGATAAAAGAATAAACATATAATAAACATAATAAAGAATATTGTTGCCTAGAAGCTGTGTTTCAAATATGCATATACTATGAATAGAGTACTGAGCAAGACATAACAATTACCAACAATAGGTACATTTAAACCTAGCCTTTGATTACTAAGGCCAGTTGTTTAATAAACTGCTTTGTTAAATGAAAGCTGCCTGGATTTTACAGCCTAAACTTCTGGGAGCTTGCATTTTATAATAGGAAGCAGTTTACTCAAATAGTTCTGATCATGCTAAAGCAATGGAGAGTCAAAAATGTGCATTCATCTAGGACCTTCTAGTTTATGAAGTGCTTTTCATAGATATTGTCTATTTCCCTATACATTGTGTTTTAGCTTAATTACTCAGTAGGGTAGGTTTTATCATCTCAGTTTCACATCAGCAAATGCAGAAACAAAAAGCCTTAAGCCTTAAAATACAGCATCACTTTCAAGAAAACAAATGTATGCATAGGGAGATTTAGCAGAGTTATCTAGGTCTCATATACAAGTAATTTTTTTGCCACAAATAATATTATGTAGATGAAGAAATAATAGTATACTTCAGGGGAGCTGAGCCATATGAAAAATTGAGGGGAGACTGAATTGTCATTCAGCAGCTGACACAGACCAGGATTTAAGCAATTAAGTGAGGCTTTACATTCCCCGTGTGAGGAGCCAGGGCCCTTCTTTGTGAACTGTATTTCCCTTACTCTTTTCTTTCAGGATAGCTTCCTATAGCTCTTTGCCTTTGGCCAGTTTCAGCCAAATCCCCAGAAACTCCCTGGAGGTGGAAAAACACACATGTACATGTTCACAAAATATGACACAATTTGGGGTTGTTTGTAGAACTTCTAATTAATAATCTTTGCTTGAAATGGGACATGGAGTTATACAACTCCAAATGAATGTCTCAACTGCCAAGTCCTATATTGAAAGACTGTCAGTGATCCTATACTACTGCTGTCTGATTGGAGAATTCTAGTTACAACCACATGATGTATTATCACCACAAGTCAGTAGATGAGCAAACAATCACAATACCCAGAAACTATATCACAAAGGAGCTCATTTTAACTCTACCATACATTACTCAAAGCCTTTTCCTCATGACATCATTCTTTGCCTGTTTTACAAATTCCTCCCCAGACTTCCCTCCAAGGTGGGGCTGAAATATGTATTCATGCTCTGTTATTATTTAATGACTAGGGCATGGTCTTTCTCATCCCAATTGGTTATACAAGGCAGGGACTCTATTGTGCAAACACTGATAGTGGTGTCCACACACTTATCTCCCACTGTATCCTCAGCTTCTGTGTCAAGCTGTGTACAAAACTCAGCTCACTTTTGTCATCACAAGAATATAACCATTCTGCCGTTTTCACCTCCATATTTCGACTCTTCCACAAGCTCTGTGCAACTTCCCCTGAAATAAACTTTTTTATACATTCTATTCTCTATTACCTAACCTTGTTGACATTCTTCTCCTTGAATGCAATGCATAGTCCCTCAGATCAGGGAAGTCCCCAGACAGATACAGAGATTTATTCATTGATTTATGTATTGAGTACTTGCTGCACACTAAGGTCTCCCTTAAGGAATCTAGCCTAATGAATGAGGTAAATGTGAGTTTATAAATCATACACTGTACTTAACATAACAGTAGACCCAGAACTTCATATTGTACATCTTCTGCTGTCCCTTATCTGACGGACTGAGTCATTTATTTTTCAGGGTAATACCTCCCCCATGCGGCATGCTAGTTACTTCAGTGATAGGTCCTTAGCTAAATCTTGACTTTGAGATACCTTCACAGCTATTCCTAAAACTCATGCTATTCTTACTCTGTATCTGTAACATGCATTAGAAAAGATAAGTAATAAAGTACGAAAGAACAGGATCCATTTAGTTACTACACAGAGTTCCAGTTTTCGCTCAACTTTATCTCTCTCTTTCCTCCTTCCCATTATAGGTAAGCAGATACCTTGAAACATCCTTAGGATTTGGCCCTTACCAGCTCTAACTATTATGAATATTCTGGCAATTTTAAAAATAAACTCCCCCCCTTCTCTTTCTCTCCAGAAACTGCCCCCCCCTTCTCTTTCTTGTGATTTATGCAATCCCTGGTACCATTCATGTTGGTGATAATTAACTATGCTGCCTTCATGGGATGCTTTTCCATGAGCATGCCAACCAAAGCATGGGCATTGCTTAATGAGACAAAGGGACGGCGGGCATCTTTTCTTGTAATTCAGGACCACTCATGTCCTTTTCAACAAAACTACGGACAAGCCTATCCTATGGTTTTCTTGCCTGGAAGGAGATTATTACAGCTCCAGCATATCTATTCAGTATCACAGAAGTTGCTGAGTGTACTCACTAAATGACCCAGATTTCATTTTTCTCACAATTTAACACTTTATATAAATGCCAACAAGCTTCACCACATTGGAAAATGACTATCTGTCTGAAACAACTTGAATATCAATATTTGTCATGCAGCCGTCCTCAGTGTAACATCTAAAGCAGTACTCATTTAGCTGACGCACATTCTCTGCATGGTGTTGACCCAACAGTCATCACTCATGTTTGCTCATGAGGTGTTGGGGTGACGAGCCAAGCCGCTGTATTCTCAGCTGGGCCTGGAGCCTACTTAGTTTGGCACTGATTAATGATGTGAAGGGAGCAACCAGTTTGCAGAGCCACCTTAGAAACCCAGTTAGCCAAAGATAAATAGCTGCAAGTTGGCTGATGGGAGTAAGGGAGGTGGGCTCTTGAGAAAAGGGAGTCATTTTGAGACATCAGGATGACTTTGGGTCATCCTAACTAGGGGAAGGGACAGGTTCTGTGGTAGATGGTGCTTTCCGATCTGGTTTTTGGTAGGCACCCCAGATCAAGTTTAAGGCATGTTACTGATGTATTTGCACAACTGCATCGTTTCTCTTTGCTTTGGGTTCCACCATTTCTACACTTGCTTAAAGAGCCTATCTTCTTCCCAGTTTTGCCTTGAGACAAAATGCACTTGTATCAGTAAAGTATCTTGGGACGTTCTTTGGAAGATCTTATGCCAAAAGAGAAAGCATTTGCAGCCTTACTCGTTCTTTGGAAGATCTTATGCCAAAAGAGAAAGAATTACAGCCTTACTCTTTCTTTACCAAATGGATTCATGCTGAAAAGGGTTTCAGTGTGGTCCCATATAATACTTATTGTGCCTCATGTATTTCCTATCTCTCATTTTCCCTTCTTATTTCATTCACCTAGTGTACCATGTTTGTTTGACATCCACCTCTTTACTCATATTTTCTTCTTTGTGCCTCCTTCTGTTCTTTTGGTGGCCAATGAGGAAAGGGCACACTGATCTTTAAGTTGTAGAGAAAACGTCACTGCTCTACTTGGAGCACTATGCCAAAACCAAGCACAAAATGTTTCTTATTGTCTTTTCCAGAATAAATTCCTTTCTCCCTCGCACTGGGCGGTTTTTCCTGGCAGAGGATACCTTTCTCCCTCTTATTCTAAGTTCCACTGGCAACTTCTGGTCAGAAACTGTAGGAACATCTGTTCCCTAAAGATAACTAACTCCTTATTTTTGAGGGCATTTTCTCACAAGCTTATCCAAAATGCTCAAAAGTTACAAGGAAACAAAAAAAAAATTAGCTGGACATGGTGGTACACACCTGTAGCCCCAGCTACTTAGGATGCTAGGGTGGAAGGATTGCCTGAGCCCCGGAGGTTGAGGCTGCTGTGAGCCATGATCGGCTGATTGTCACAATCATACCACTGAACTGCAGCCTGGGTGACAAAATGAGATTCCCGACTCAAACAAAACAAAAGAAAACAAAAATACAGTTACAAGGGTGTCCAAACCCATTTTGGGAGAAAAATACAGTGAGGTGAAAGGATGTGCTCAAGATTACATAGGAGGCAGTATGAGGAGAAAGACTCAAGTCAGGTAGGCGTCAGGTGTCTGCCTCAGCTGTTAATCTTTGACTATCACCTCATTCCTTTTCTCAAAAATCTTGCATTTCTGCCTCTTCCTTAAGACACGATTCAGACTCTTCTCCTTGGCGGTTAAGAGTGCCCCTAGTTTGATCTTAACCTATCTTCCACAGTTTACCTCCCACCCCTCTCCCTACGTGAATCATGATAAGCAATGGCCATCATTTCTATCTGGTCTGGTCAAAGCTCCTTGACAAACATTCTGTCTTTTCATCCTTATCCCACACTGCAAGGCCTGCACTGTACTCTCTAGTTTGTTGGGAATCCGAGGCTTAGAGAGGTTTAGAAATTTGCCCAAGGACACACAGATGGTAAGTAAGGGAGCCAAGAATCTGGAATCAGTTCTGCCTGACTCCAGTGCCCACTGTTTTCCTTCTACCTTCACTAAAGCCAAACTGATCTTGACTTGGAAAGTCCTAACTCCCTCATTCCTTTTTTTCCTATTTAAATCATGTCCGTTCTGCCAAACCCCTCAGAGCTTGCTTTGTTCATTTAGTGTTTCCTAACTACCTTGACAGAAAGTGATTTTCCCTCCTTTGAACCACAGAGCACTGAGGAGTGATCATTTGGCACCAGTGCCTGCCAAGCAGACAGTGTGGAGCAGCTAGGAATTGGAAGTTTCAGGATCAAATCCCTGCTCTGCCACTATCTAGGGTATGCTTTTGAGTAAACCCCTTAATTCTGTCTTGGCCTTTGCTGCAACCTGACCTCTAAAGTCCTGCCCAGCCCCAAACTCTAAGATTCTAAAGTTCTTATTCTGCATATAATTTATTGTGAGTATGAGTTGAACCCAATACCAATCTGTGCCTACCTCAGCCCTGCTTTCCCACTGTCTTGTGTGATGCCTTATGCCAAAGAAGGGGCAGCGGAGTATTGTTGAGGGACACTTTTGCTCTTCATTTCTCACTCAGGCCCCTTTACTTGTTTTTCATTTGGCCATTCATTCATTCATTTATTGCTGACATTGGGTTATCATATTACTTCTCAAGATCCTTCCTGAGATCTCCTGGAGCCTCACCTGCACCTTTAGACAATGTAATCATTGGTTTGGAAATACATTCTTCAGGGCAAAGACTACTTTTTAAAAAATTATAACTACAGCAAATACAGAAAAATTCACTTTTATAATGTAAGGTCTCAGAGAAAGAAATCTAGACAAATACCAATTAGCACTTAGCAACATTTTCAGCATCATGATTTTTTCAGCATTTCATCAGTCCTCATGCACCTGTGTGTCCAAGCCCATAATTACTAACCCGCTCAAAGTAACAAAATAAAATAAGATAAAGAATGATTACCAATTAATCAAAGTCACCAGGCTCCATTTTGGTTTCAGAAGAGTACTGTCTTCTGTACCATTTTCAGTGATAATTGTCCCCTTTTCCTCCTAAAATCTTGGGTCACTTTTAGCTCCTGCAGGTCCTCAGGCATTAATTTTAGGGGATGGTAGTTCTGCACAGTCCATTAGCAGATACCATCTTACAAAGCAGAAATTATCTTTGTCCCTCCTATCCCTCAGAGAATTCCTTGGACCCCAGTTTTCACTTGTCAGGTGTTCTTGCTAACTCCAATATTAGCATTTCTTCATAACAATAATACTAAAAGTGAAATTCTGTTAGGTGGATTTTATTCATAATAAGCACTTTTCTTATTTGCTTACTACTTGAGTGCTTACTTCTTAAGTAAACAGGAGCTATGCATTACTCACTAATCTTTTCACCAACTTAGTGCTATATCATTCATTAATTGTAGGTTAAAGTTCATTTTTCACTCAATTCTCATATTCTAAATCGACTTCAGCTTGATATTTCCATTGAAATTGTTAAAAGTGTAGGCTTTCTAATAACAGGACTTGGATTCAAATATCTCCCCTGTCATTTACCAGTATAAATACCCTGAGCCTTGTTTTTTGCAACCAGAAGAAATTGATAGTCCCTATTTGGTAGGATTGTTGTGAAGATATAATGAGTTCAAAATGCCAAGTTTAGAGTCCTGTGCCCACACCTGGTAAGCACCCAGGAAGTGTTCAAAGCCATTACTCCATTGCCTCTGTCAGATAAAAGGTGCTTTGTATGCACCCATCTCATTTGACCCTTCTGACTGTGCCTAAGTGGATGGCAGAGACAGAGGGCATGGAATTTGTTTTCAGTTTAAACATATACCTTCTAATTCAAGAATGAGACACATGATGAGGTCCAGCATAATGTGCAATTTTTTACTTTGCCTAAATAAGAAATGGAGAAATGCCATGAGAATTTAATATGTATTTATTTTTGAAGCTTGCTTTAGTTGACACTTTACATGATTTTTTCCTTTCTTCTTTCAACTTTACCTTTAAAAACAAAACAAAATATGACATTGATTCTGCTATACAACTAATCTCTAATACAAATTATACCTATTTGGAAATTGCCTCTTTTTTTAATAAACAGGTAACTAGAAAATAAAATAAAATATATTGTTTTACAAATAAATATTGCATCTAAAAACATCCTCAGTAATGTGACCGAAATTATAATTTTCTAAGAAAGTTCCTTAGACATTAATGATAGTCAGAAATTTCTTCTAGAGTTACAAAATCATTAAAACTCAAAAAGAAGGGGAAAGGTGGTTATGCTCAACAGCAGAAGGTCTAAAATTTGACTGCCCACTACTTCATTCATTTAATGAACATGTGTTAGCCCTCCTGAGTGCTTGCTACCATTCTTGGGTCCATGACTACATTCTTACCACAAACAGTACACCATTTCCAGAGATTTTAGTAGTCGCTTCCATGGCCAAGATGGTATGTGATATAGAAATACTTTCAAGCCGGGCTCGGTGGCTCAGCCTGTAATCCCGCGCCTTGGGAGGCTGAGGTGAGTGGATTGCCTGAGTCCACGGGTTCGAGACCCGCCTGGGCAACTTGGCAAGACCTCATCTCTACAATAAATCAAAAAACTAGCCGGGTGTGGTAGCGCGCACCTGTAGTTCCAGCTATTTGGAAGGCTGAGGCAGAAGGATCGCTGGAGCCCAGCAGGTCGAGGCTGCAGTGGCCGGGAGCGGACGCTGCACTCCAGTCTGGGCAACAGAGTGAGACTCCAACTCAAAAAAAAAAGAAATACTTTCAGAAGGACATAAACTTGAACATAAGTTCAGGCCCTGAAAAAACTTGCATTAATCCTCAAGGAAATTTAGTAACGCATACTGGGACCTTTAAGAAAAGTTGATTCAAAGTTACTGACCTTTCTCATGTGTTCAATAAGATTAAGTGCTCACCAACATGAGAGATGAGAATGGGTGTCACTGGGAATGCCAAATTCAATTATTGGTAGTGACTACTTGCAGACAGGGTCCTGGTTCAACAGAAAACAAAGTGCCATGATGATTAGTGATGTCTGCCATTGGCTTGGGAGAGAGGAATCGTGGTATGTATGCCACATAATTCCTGTCTGTTCTGTTTCCTCCAAAGGATACATCAGTAAAGAAATAGACCACATTCAGGTGAAAGCTTGGCAATTCCAGCACATTTCTGGAAACCATAGGAACAGTTAACTTCACAGCTGTGAGAGGTAGAACAAATGAGCAGAATGGAAAAGTTATGGAGTAGAGAAACACAAGATCCATTTCAGATCTCCCTTGGTCTTGTTAGCCCCAAACTACCAAGGGACCGTCCAGGTTTTGCAGAGTCAGGGCACTCTGGGCTGTTTTAATTGTCTGAGTTTTGTGACTGTGGTGGGTGACAGGTTTCCCTTTAAAGATAATAAATGGCTGGCAATTACTTTACTTTAGAAAGCACTCTTCTGCCCTGGGACACTGTAATAACTGGCCATGGACAAGAAAAGGCCTGGGGATTTATGAGGTGTCCCAATTTTCAACCATCTGGGAGAAATACAGCAGGACATTCATGGAGCAGCGTGTTAACCAGAGTTAATCTATCATGGCTACTGTTCTAAACCCCCTCTTTCCTTCCACTTAAAACTATCACACGGATTCATCCCTGGCCTTCACAAAGACTTGCCAGAAATCATTTTTTTCACACGTAACTCTAGAAATACAATTTCTTTGACCTTCAGTTTACTGGAGTACATTTTCCAGGTTTGAGGGAATTTAAAATTCTGTAGTCATAAAAAGATAAATGAGATAGAGTCTCTTTCTTTAAAAGACTCAAGGTCCGACTGGGGAGACAAGTAGTGAATAAATAATATCAGTGCCCTCTGAGAAGTATGATTGTTAAAGCAATGAGGTAAGAATAGAAATACATTTGTATGAACAAAATAAATCAGTGATATGTTTAAGAATCACTTTGCTTTCCCTGCCCCCATATTGTATTGATAGCCCATACCCATAATAGCACTTATTGAGATCCACTATTATTATTTATTTACACACCAGCTTTCTCCTAAGTGCCTTTGAGCTTCTCAGTGATGGGCACTGGGTCTGGTTCTAGTCTGTGGTGCCAGCACCTCACTCAATGACTAGCACATAAGAATTTTGGTAAATGTTAGCTGGGCAAATACATTACTGTGTATACATCTAAAGCTTCTAATTCCAGGGATCAGCACCTTGTTAGATAAAATGTAGACAATTAAAACATACTTACTCTTAGGATATTCCAGTAATAATCCAGCTGAATTTATTTGGAAGATAAAATGCATGTTATAGTGTTTTCAGTTTCTCAACAAGGAATGGGCCACTTAAAATATGACACTGTTACTCTGATGTGTGCTAAAAGGGTAAAAATATTTGGAGAAGTGTGTTGAGCACAGTTGTTTCTTGTACATATCACAGCATTTTGACCAGTGGTCTCTAAAGTCTAGCTTGTGACCACCTCCACTGCCCAGTCTGTCTGCCTAAGCACATCCACGAACACTTTCCTTTTGGTTCTGTCGTATTCCCTTCCCAGAATGACTTGCCAGAGCAGTCTTTTGATTTCCTCTGGGTTTGGCAGCCTTGCCTGATGGCAGAACTAGTTTGTGGGAACCAGACCTTGCTTTTCCTACTCCATTTCCCCTGCGGTCTTGCCTGAGCAGTCTGCTTAAGAAAAGTTTATCAAATCTCCTTTCCAGAGGGGCAGATTGTCCCAGTTCATTTGTCACTATTTAACAGCTTATGCAAAAACATGCTGAGAGATCTAAATGTGTGGGGTTTCAAGTTTTGCCCTTGATATGAGACAACAGACATTTCATTTGTTTCTCAATAGTGACTAGTCTTAGAGTAGTTTGAGGCCGATTTGTCTGCATCCACTGATATTCTTCTTGTCCATCATTTTTTAGCTCATTCACTCATTCTGCAGATATCTATAAAGCTGATATTAGATGCTGGAAACATAGAGATAAATTGTAAGATGTACCAGGAGAGAGCACCACAGTGACCATTAACCTCTTTTTTTTTCCAGGCCTTACCAATGAATTGAGTGAGGAAGAGACAGCAACTAGATATCAGATTTGTTGATAAACACTCATGATATTGAAAAGGATACCTGTGGATACTATTAATTCATTAGCAAAGACAATAAGGAGTTGCTCATCCTTAATGCCTTTTATTTTGGTGCCATGATTGTGGAACTTAAAAAAGAAAAATCCATCCAGTCTTACTTCAGTGAAATTTCTCCTGCTTTTGGGGGAACTCTTAGTAAAGTCAACCCACCATCCTCTCCTCAAGGTCAGGCAGTCTTAGCTGCAAAAGAATAGCACCCCAGGAGCTACTCCATACAATCTGGAGACTTCCCATTTGGGAAAGCCTTTTCTTGTAACTTCAAAGAGATGTGCAAAAGACTTTGCTGTCTCCCCAATGCTTCGCAAAGTATAGATAAATTTGGTGAGAAGGCATTGGAAAACCAACAGCAGCATGATTATTAAAAATGTGTAGCCATTTCCCCTTGATCCTATTTGAGGAAAAATTTTTAAGTTCCTTTGGCAAGAAAACCTGCCCCCCCGCCCCCCCGCAAGTGATCATGTGTTTTGACTAACTTGCTTGGCACATTGTTTATTTAAAGCTGTGGATTAAATGCCACCCACTAATGTGATTTGCTTGGACTTCGCTTTGCCAGAGGCAGACTGTCAGATGCTGGTGAAAATAGTTTCCTGTTGGCCAACCCAGCCCTTCAATTAGCTAACCAGCAAATTTAGCTTGATTGCTGTATTAATTTGACTTCCTGTTTCAATGGGGGGAAAAAGCAACTTTGTTACACAGCTGTGTGCCTCTTGATCTCTCTCCCCTCAAGGGCAGGCTGCAAAGAGAAAGCAGTGATCCCAAGCCTCACCTTTCCTATCTCTCACGGATTGGCTTCCTGTAGATGCTAGAGAAAGTGGGAAGGATGTTGCTTACACATCCATTGTTCTTCAATAAACCCAGCACTAACTGATTTCAAGATGAATTGCTGCTTAATAGTTTAGTTGGTTAGTTAGTTATTTTACTGGCTTTAAAGATGCCTAAGTTCTAAATTAAAGTGCCTTCTCCTGAGGAACAGGACAGCTACAAGTGCCCTGTGTCTGAGTCTAAGGAATGGGGACATCACCCAGTTAGCACCTGTGCTGAACTGCAGGGTCAGGCCTTATATAATGTGGTATTTTAGGGGCTAACGCCAAGGCCCTCCGCTCTCATTTTGGATTATGACAGATTCTCAGGGTGCTTGAAGCTGCTTGAGCATCACAACCCCCTGCCATTCTGTCCCCGTTTCATTAGAAGCTGCAAACCTGAGCAAGCCAGTGGCAGTGCCGAGAAGCTCCCTTCCCAGCTGCTTCAGAGCCATCTGTTTGGCTCTCAGGGCACATTTGAAAATTCAGCGTTTATACTCTGTCATCATAGCCCTTCCTCAGGCCTTGCCTGGACACTGCTAGCCACAAGCTGGCCTGCTTAAGGTGAGCACTCACACTGCCGCCCTACTCTGATCAAGCGTCTGGGAGCACTGATCCTGATTACTGAGTGTGGGCTACTTTGGAAGACATTGGCTGCCCTTGCTAAAGCAGGTCCCTAAACAGTGCCTGATCCAGGTAGGCAGATGCCTTCGATGTAGTGGCTGTGGCGTGGCTGCCTCAGTGAGAAGCAACCCAGGGAAAGTGGTCTGGCTCTGAGTGGTAGGTGGCATCTGAGGGCCCTGCCCAAACAGTCTGAGAGAGGGTACAGTCCCCAGACCTCCAATTCCCTGTCCCTAATGAGAGCACTGGTCCTTTCCATGCAGGAGATAGCATGTGAAGAATGAGCTTTAGGAGAACCGCAGGCAGTCACAAGCGGAGAACTCAGCTCCTCGGGTGACATCTGGAAGTCGCACTGGGAGGTACTGAGGGAAGGGTACAGGCTTCTCCTTTTCCCCTGATACCGCAGTCACCTACCCTCCTACCTTCTTAGGCTGCCTCGTTTAGACCAGTGGTCCTCAACCCCAGCTGTTCCTCCACCTCAGCTGTTCCTCAATCCCACCTGCACATTTGCATCCCTCGGAAGCTTTGTAAAACATGACTCCTGCCTGGAACCCATTCTAGAATCAGACTCTCCGGAGGCGAGAACCGGCAAAAGTACATTGTAAATTTTGTTATATGGTGAGGATTGAGAACTACTGATTTTAGAGGCCCTTTCTTTATTTTAATTGTTTGATGAGTAGTCAGTCATAAATTAAACAAATAGTTTCTCAATCACTACAGCATGACTGGACTGCACAGTCTCTAGGACAAAAGAGCAAGGAGGACACAGACCACTACATTATGGTACAGTCAGTGCTATGATGGGAGAATGGGGCACAAATCCAGACTTTGGACAGCAGGTCAGGAAAAATTATCAAGGGTAGTAACATTGAAGCCCAGATCTGACGAATGAACGGGTCTAGAAGGAAGGTATTCGAGGCAGGTGGGAGGAAAAGCCAGCGTGAAGACACAGGAGTAAAGCTCAAGGCATTGAGAGGATCTTGGTGTGTGAGGTTGTGAGGTGCAAGAGCTGGACCAAGTAAGAATATATCTACCAGAGGAGGAGGAGGTGGTTGGCAACACATTGGAGAGGCTGGTGGTCTTTACCCCAAAGACGGTGCTGAGCCCCTGTAGGATTTAATCAGGTGAATGATATGATCAGCTTTGCATTTTGGAAGCAAGCTGGCTGCTGTGAGGAGGGGCTAGAAGGGGCAGAGTTGAAGTCAGAAGGTTGTTAGGTAAACCAGGAAGGTGATGGGGCAATGGCCCAGCAAGGGATTATTGAGAACCGAAGGAAGAGATATGTACCAGGCAGAGTCAACATCCCACTGCTCCTCAAAGCTGTGATTCTCAGAGCAAAATTCCTGACTTTCACAAGCACGCAGGTTCCCAAGCCCAAGTAGTTTCATTATTTTCCCTAGTTTGCTACCACTCACCAAAGACAACCTTACGTTCACAAGTCCAGGTGTACGGTGCCCAGAGAAAAGGCCTTGGGTTGTCAGTGGTTTGCATTCCAGAATTACTTGGGAAGAGTAGAACCAGTGGAAAGTTTCAGCCTACAGCAAGCCATTTCTTTTTTTCCAGCTCATGGCACTTATCTTGGCTTTTGATGTGACGGACCACAAGTCCCGCATTTGTCGGGTTGTGAAATGCCATCTTACAGAAGGAGAGTTACAAGGACTTCAGCGTCCGTGTCAAGCACAGCACTGACTTTTGGCTCTGAATTAGGCCTCATCACCCCTTCAGGTAGATGCACACAGGAGCTTAGAGTGCAGAGGTCCTTAGGGGCATACTGGAGAAATAGAGTCAGGAGAAAGTAAACGGTTTGCTGAGTCTTCTTATTACTGGATGCCAAGATTAGCCCACACATCCTTTCTAAAATGGAGAAGAGCGTTTCTGCATTTATTAATGAACATAGTGTTTCAAATTCATCTGGTATAATTGAGGATACATAATGAAATTGAGAGGGGCCAAAAGTTGCACACTGGCTGCTCTGGCTCTCTGTGATTTCAGAGCAGCTACTCTTTGTTTTCATTAAACCTGGCCCCACAGAGCCCTGGGCCAGCAGGCCCTTCACCAAGGACTGCAGTGGGGGAACTAGGACTAGAGGTGGGGTAGGAGGGAGCAAGGATGGGCCAAGGAACCCACCAAGCTCTGAAACCATTCAAGGTAAGCATTGAGAATACCATTTAAACAAAACAATTCTCTTTAATCTGTCGGAACCAATTCTGCTCAATTCGACTTGAATATAACCCTGAACTGCCCTCCATGTATTAGAAACACAAGAGCCATCTTGTGA
Organism: Tarsius wallacei; assembly: GCA_963574415.1. Classification (NCBI taxonomy): domain Eukaryota; kingdom Metazoa; phylum Chordata; class Mammalia; order Primates; family Tarsiidae; genus Tarsius; species Tarsius wallacei. The sequence continues at coordinate 126,179 of CAUYQG010214694.1, read as the reverse complement.
GGATATGCAAGTTGTTTGCAAGCTGCCAGGAGAATATTTTCTTTGAATCAGATGTCTAGGACTGTGATTCAGAGGGAACCTCATAATATATTGGGCTTAACTCTCTGCATTTCAGTCCTGGCTAATGATTGTCATCTCCACTTTATAGATAAGAAAACTGAGGCTCAGAGAAGCTGAGAGATTTTCCCAGCTAGTGAGTGATGGAGGCAGACTTTGAAATGAGTACTGCCTAACTGTAAAACCACGTGTTGTTTTTTTCCTCTATGCTATTGCCTGGCAAACTACTACTACAGGCCAAATCCAGCCCAACGCCTTTTTTTATAAATAAAATTTTATTGGAGCACAGCCATGCTCATTTATTTACATAGTGTATGTGGCTACAGTCATGCTGCCATGACAGAAATGAGTAGTTGCAACAGATACCATATGATTCACAAAGACTAAAATATCTATTATCTGCCACTTAACCCCTGCTGTAAGTCCCATTTCCCAGAATAAATTTAGAAAACTCAAATGTTGTTTCATGGGCCAGAGAGCACCTTAATTTCTTTCTCTTTCATTTTAATATTCTTGGCACCGTTCAGCAAAATGTCCTGTATGCGTGGCCTGGCTTACGTTGTCCACTCCCCAGCCCTAACAAAACCACAAAATATAACCATCTTGATATTCCAGAAGATGTCCTAATTTTATAGACCTCTTTGGGGAGGTAGGGACAGGGAGGAATCAATCATTGTCCATGCCAGGTAAGTCACCAGTTTTTACTATAACATCTCTTCTTTTTTCTGGGCAAGTCTATTTCTCCAGATTCTACCCTCAGTATGTAGCCCCAAGGTGATCTCTGGCCTCTAGGAAATTATCCTTCCCACACACGAGCCTTCAGGGTCTTCCTTCCCCCAGACCTCTCTCTGGGCAGAGTTTCTCCAATTTTGGAGTTGTTGTGAGCCTTCAGGCTTTTTGTTTTGTGTAAGGAACATTCCTGGGAAGAAAAATGGTCCAGTGAAAACTCTCTCCTATATGAGTCATTTGTAAGCTGAGCTGTGCTGGCATCTGTCTTCCCCAAGACAGCCTTTTCTCTTCATTATGACGATAAATCAGTTTAATGGGCACCACCAGTTGGGCACTCCAGTTGGGGGTAAATTTTACTTTTTTTGGAAGTACTGACCACCTGTTAGTGACAGTATCTGGTAGCGCACACCATGGTGGTTTCTCCAGAAACCCTGCACTTGGATGTAGGTCAGTCCCCCTTCCAGCTCAGCCTTACAAGGAGGCCCCAAAGACCAATGACCTCTGGAACCCTAAGACACCACCTCACAACCACAGGATTTATTCTTTAGGCTTTGCAAAATATTGTGCTTTAAAAGCCTTGTTAACTGTCTTATAATTATGTTAGGGACTTAGTTGTTGTGTAAATCCACAGAGGAAAAGTAGAAGCCTAAGGAGTGTTTAACATTGAACATGCCAATCATTATTCTAGTCTGGAAGACACTGTGTTGAGTACCATGAAGCATGATACAAGAAAAGAAATGATTCCTTTCCTCTAAGGATTTACAATCTAGATGGTACAAAAGGTACACCAATAGCTAACTTAAGGCGAGAATCACCAGAAGATGTAGATACCATACTGAAGGCTCAGAAGAAGATCTCAGTGTTTGCTGAAATCAGTGGTTCTCATATTTGGGCATCAGAATCACCTGGAGGGATGCTCAGATTGCTGGTTGCCTCTCTTAGAGTTTCTGACTCAGTAGGTCTGGAGTGGCCCAAGAAGTTGCATTTCTAGCAAGTTCCCAGGTGATACACCTGTGGTCTAGCAATATCCCATGCAAGACATTTTTATAAGTGAAACCTCTGCCATAAGTAATTTCCTTTTGGATAGATGAAAGAACTGATATGTGTTGAGTGTCTAGTATGTTCCATTCAGTGTATTGGGTATTTTGCGTATAATTTCTTGTTTAGATGTCACAACTCTGTGAATTCCATATTATTACTAGCACTTTACCATGAGCAAACTAAGGCTTGGGAAGGAAAACTCACATTTACTAGATATCCTCAATGTACCATAAAGGATGCCAGGCATATCTGACAACTCTATGAATTCTAAATTAATAGTACTCCTAGTTTGCAGGTGGTGAAAATGAGTCTTAGAGGGATTGAGTGTTTGAGGAAGGTCTCAGATCCAGGAAACATACAGCCCAGATCCAAAGCCCTGCATATTGGGTTCGTAGGGCTGGAAAGCCATGATGAAACCAGTACCTGTCTGTTCACAGAAACTTAGTAAGTAGACTCCAAAGCATATTTTCTTTAATGCCTGAAGCATGCACTCCCTACCTCCCTGCCTTTGCTCCTGCTGGTCCCTCTGCCTAGAATTCTCTTCCCTTCTTCTTCACTCGAGTAACTCCCATCCATCTCTCATATCTCAGCAAAAATTTTGCCTCGGCCATGTAGACTTCTTAATCTCTCCTTACCGCAGCTACAGCAAGAATGACTACTTTATATACCCCAACATACTGCATATTATTGAATCCTACCACACATCCCAGAATCTTCTGGTGACTATCCTTAGTTACAGAGAAAAAAAAATCCAAATTTTTTTATTTTAGCCATCAAAGCTGCCTCTCATCTTTCCCAGCCTGCCTTTCAACGAGAACTTGCAGCTCCACCAGGTTTCTCCAACTAAATGAGGGTACTGTGTACTCTTCCCCACCCACAGCTGTGCTTTCCTCTTCCCTCCAAGCCTTTGCTCATGCTGTTGCTCCCACCAAGTGTAGCTCCACCCCTGCTCTTCCGCGTCTCTGCATTTGGCCTCTCTGCAAGCCCCAGTCAAAGTCCTGGTGATGTGCCCTCAGCCTGCCAGCACTTGAGAGAGACTCTGAAGGATTTGAGGAATGAGTTCCTAGGCCCCTGCACCCCTGTGACATCATGTCCTCCCTTGGGTGAGACATGTATGTAATTGTCTTATCCACTTTCACAGGCCAGAAGCTCATTCGACATAAGGTCTCCAGTGACTGTGCCTTGCACTGAGTAGGAGTTTAAAAACACTAGGTGTGGTGGCTCACTCCTATAATCCCAACACTTTGGAAGGCTGAGGCGAGCAGACTGCTCGAGGCCAGGAGTTTGAGACCAGCCTGAGCAACGTAGTGAGGCCCTGTCTCAAAATAAATAAAAAATAAATGACAGATTGGTTGAAAATGTTTGGAAAATGAAGGCCTGGATGAATGATGCTGGTTGAAGATTGGGGGTATAAAGTCAGGATTGGAGACATGATTAAATCTACATGGAGGCTCAGTAGATCTTGGAATAGAATACAGGAGCACATTTAAATGAACAACCAGGACAACCAGGGGTACTGCTAGACTACTTTGCCAACATGCTTGATTTAATTTAGGAACCCCTGCGCTTACACATTTGACCCAGTCTTCCAAGGAGCCCAAAGGTTTCCTCCATTTGAAGTACAAAAGTCTTGTGGGACTCTCACTTTTTTGGTAAGGTATAACATTATTACAGAGAATATGTGTTAAGAAGATACCAGAAACACACCACCAGCATGAGCCAGACATTGCTTGAATGATGGGTCAATACCTACAATGAATGCAAATTCTAAGAGCATGTCTTCTTTAATGTCAGTGGCAAGCACGTACTGTAACTAAAAAGTTTACCTTTATTGATGTTCTGATGCCTCTGCAACACCGTCTGCAGGTTTTTTAAATGGCAAAAGGTCTGATATTTTCAAAAGGGTACATAGTTAAGGATGGTGGTGTGAATGTCTTGATTTAAAGTGCACATGTGGAACACTGGTAGAGACTTAAAACCATACATTCTAGCTACTATGCAAAGGCCCAGATGAATATTTGACTTACATAACTATTTTGTCTTCTTAAAACATTCAATGACATCCTTCACTGAGTTTATTTTCCTGGATATGCAGAATGACCATAGAACTTCTAGGCCAGGCATAGTGACTGACACTTATAACCCCAGCCCTTGGGGAGACCAAGGTGGAAGGATCATTTGAGGACAAGAGTTCAAGGCTACAGAGAGCTATGACTGCGCCACTGCACTCCTGCCTGGGCAGCAGAATAAGACCCTGTTTCTAAAAAATAAAATAAAATAATAAAAATAAGAGCTTCTCAGGGCCAGTGCCAAACGAAACTGTGAAGTAAAGTAGACGAAGCTAGTCTTTGATGTCACCACTTACCTCCTTTCCCTTGGGACCAGGAGCCTGGATGGCCTCATCTTACTTCTCCCTATCAAGCTAGTCTTAGGAAAGGCTCTGTAGTTTCTTCAAACTGAAATATAAGTTATTTGGGGAGAATTTAGAGGATTGTTCTGCTTATGTATTCTTGCATCTAGCAGAGATCAAAGTCATAAACTAAAGAAATGAACAGTAGATTTTAAGCATAAGATATAAGTAAGAGTTGAAGATTTCCCCACAGTCCATAAGAGACTATCATCACTTCCATGCAAAGGTGCAACCATGGACCTAAGAATGAAGGTGATTTTCAAAGGTCATTTCTTATTGAAGTGCCTTTGTTTTTTCTATTCTGCTGTCCTCTCCTACTTCTTCACTATCTGGGCAGCCTCAATCCTACAAGCTGGTACTTCTCTTGGACTTCACTGCATGTATTTGTTGTGGCTCTTTGGTTGCAAGCAACAAGAACCATTTAAACCATCTTAAGGAAAAAAAAGACTCATGTAGCCAAACCACCAAATGTAAGGATTGTGCTGACTTTACAGTTGAATAGGGCTTAATCATTATTAACACTTTCCACACACACATTTATTTCTTCTTCTCTCTGTTTCTGTTGGCATTGGCCTCATTACCTTACACTTCCCAAATATCAAAGGACATAGTTGTGCAGTTCTCAAAAGAACTCAAAAATGCAAGCTTCAGCTCTACCTCAAGTCAAGTCAGGGAAGTCTGGGGAAGGATTGGGTAGCTCAGATCACATGACCACTTACTAGACCAACCACTGGATTTAGGCAGATGTGGTGTGAAAATTGTCATCTACGTGATAGCCTCTTAAGAAACACAGGTTGTGAGGGAACATTTCTTTCTTCATCTACAAAATGAGTAGGTAGAGATAGCTCTAAAAGTCTTACCTTTAACCTGAGTCTACTGAAAAAAATCACATCTTCATGTTTGGTATTCTGATTGCTGTATCTTTGTCTCTAGTCATTTTCCTACCTCCCACCAGAAGGCCAGATGTCATTGGGAGACTATAATGATCTCTTTGGCTTACTTGTAAGTCTGTCTAAATGGGCAAAGAGGCAGCCCCTGTGGTGCCCCTCATACGAGACAGTAAAGTGCTGTGGTTCAGCTTTGATCATTTGTGCTGCATGACAAAAGATGGTCACAATTTCAAAATTTGTCAAGCATCCCAAATTTAGCATTTTGCCTGAGTTAAAAAAAGAAGCAGATCCAGTGGAAGGTCAACTAGAAATTTTCCTGTGTGCCATTACTCTGGGGCCATGAAAGGATGCTTATGCGATTGGTTACATTTCAGATGCAGCCCAGGTTCAAAATGGCTAATATGCAATGGTGTTCCAGGTTATTCAGCTATTTCCACCCCACTGAGCAAACATTTTTCCTCCCAAACCCATATGAAATGACTTCAGTGAAATACTTCCCTACCTGCCAAAAAAGCCCATGGATCTGTCTTCTTTATCTCTTCCACACTTCTGTGGTAGTGATCTTTGGTCATATCCACCTCTCTTATGAGACCCTTAGTTCACAGAAGGCAAGAATTACATCTTATTCTTGTTTGTTCCACCTCAAGTCTATGCTATATCCATCATACCAGGCTACTTGGAATTCTAGAATTCAGCTACATATGTGTGATCTTGGGCAAGTCATCAATCCTTTCTCAGGCTGTTTGCTTATCTTTAAAGTAGGAGCAATAATACCTCCTCTACTGTATTGGAGGAAAGATGAAATGAGGTGATGGACAGCAAAGTGTCTGGCATAGAACCCAATGTATAGCAGAGGCATATCTGTGGCTTTGTCTTATTGTTAAGTTCCCAAATGACGCCAAAAATGGTGACATGAATGGCAGCACAAGTAGTGTTTACAATCCGGGGATCGAATCCAAGCTCAACCACATACCAACCAACTGTATGATTTTGAAGTTTCTCGGTGTTTCAAAACCTCAGTTTCTTCATATGTAAAGTAGAGATGATGTTAATATCTACCTCATAGATTTAACTGGATAAAGAGAGGGAATATATATATACGTGTGTGTGTGTGTGTGTGTGTGTGTGTGTGTATGTATGTATGTATAGCTCCTACCATAGCATCTGGCATGTACTAGATACCTGATCAATGGTAATACTTGTTCTTATCTGTAATGGAGGGTGAAAAAGGAAGCAGCAAGTTTACAGCAAGTCCCTTGGATGCATTGTATGTTCTCTGGTCTTTTCCTGCGTTGCACATTCTGATGAAGATGAACCCACATTAATAGAGGCAGTGGTTAATTGCCTCCTTGTGGGCTAGACCTGTCCTGAGGCAGCAAATTACCATATTTTTTTTCTTTTCTTGAGACTTCCAATGGGATATGTCTGTTCTAATTTAATAAACCTTTTTTAGTGCCTGGCTCAAAGAGGCAATACCACATGTACATTTTCAAATGCATAATTTGTATGAACACTCAGGCCCTCACTACATGGGAAAAGCAGTCTGGGGTGGAGTATCTGTTCATATTCATTTGAACTAATGCCAGCTGAACTTCCACAGTTAATTGTATCTCAGCTATTTTCTCCTGGAAAAAATAACCATTCTCTCAGATGATTATTGAGTCAGCAGCAGTCATATAATATGTCAAGCAAATGGAGCACACCTCCCACCCCAAGCATCCCTCCCCAATTTCAAGTTAATCAATCCATTTCCTTTCTTGCGGTTCCAACAATACAAGAGAAAATGGAAGATGTGCATAATGGAAGTTTATCTCTTTGGAAAAGCATTCTCAAGGTTCACATTGAGACCAGGGAGGACTAGACAGCAAGTAGCCATTAACTCTGGGAGACTCTATGATTGGGAAAGGTCAGCCCCCAGGAAAATGATGATCTTCCTTCCATTTACAGGTAATGCAGGTGGTGAAGGAACAGGTTATGAGAGCACTTACAACCAAGCCTAGCTCCCTGGACCAGTTCAAGAGCAAATTGCAGAACCTGAGCTACACTGAGATCCTGAAAATCCGCCAGTCCGAGAGGATGAACCAGGAAGACTTCCAGTCTCGCCCGATTTTGTAAGTAACCCCATACTGGCCTCTATCCCTGCAGAGTTTCTCATCCATCATTTCTGGAGTGATTACCTGTCACAAAGCTGAGCTGTGTTGTGAACTCATTAGGGAAGGCCAACAGAAGACATTCCAGAGGAACTTAATTTAGTTAGGGGCATCTCGGCAGCTCCTTAAGGCAAAGCTTGGCAAGGTGGGCTTAATGGAGTGGGTCCAGGTGCTAGCAAACTAGATCTAAACCAGGAACTGGCCCAGTAACTGACAAGTCCTCCAGGAATTTCTAGCTAAAATGTTTTGGGCCTTTTCCAACACTTGGAATAATTTTCTTTTTTTTTTTTTCTGATGGAACTGGATCCTATGTGGGTGACCTTTGAGTGGCAAGATCTTCTGACTCAGTCTGAGTGAGGCCCACCCAGAATTAAAGCAATATGAAAACTGAAGTAGTATGAGTATGAATAAGTGGGAGTGGAAGCTTGAGAGGCAGATTCACTTTCTCCCTGTCTGGTTGGCACTGGTTGGCATCAGAGCGTGTTGTATGGTCCCTGTGATTATGAAACTCCAGTGAGGGGGAAGCAGGCCTCCTGCTTTTTACAGTATTTAGCATCAAGTGCCACTTACAGCTGTTGCAAAATTTCATGTACTCCACCTTTAAAATGGTCTGACCCTTGCCGGGCTCAGTGGCTCAGCCTGTAATCCCGCACTTTGGGAAGCCAAGATAAGTGGATTGCCTGAGCCCCCAGGTTCGAGACCCGCCTGGGCAACTTGGTGAGACCTCATCTCTACAATAAAATCAAAAAATTAGCTGGGCGTGGTAGTGCGCGCCTGTAGTTCCAGCTACTTGGAAGGCTGAGGCGGAAGGATCGCTGGAGCCCAACAGGTCGAGGCTGCGGTGGGCGGCCACTGCACTCCAGTCTGGGTGACAGAGTGAGACTTCAACTCAAAAAAAAATAAAAGTAAAAGTAAAATAAAATAAAATGGTCTGACCCTCAAACATGAGGACTGTTTTTCTTGCTTCACCTTTTCATAGAACTGACCTGTTTATCTTACCTTGTTCTTTTCTATGAGCTAGATCAGTTTTGTTACCCTTATATTTTAAAGGGAAGAAGGTAGGAAAAAGGGTGTAGGAAAGGTGTTTGACATTTATTCTCATTCTGTCCCCAAAAGACTAGACAGAGCTTCTGAACTCCCCCCTGAACTTTCACTGTTTCTGATTCTTTCTTTTTCTGTTTCTTGTGCTCAAATATTTGACTTGAATTTTTATGCTTGGCAATTTGCAAAGCACCCCTTGTGCTATTTCCTTTCTTCACATCCCTGGGAGACAGGCAAGTCTTATTTCCATTCAAAGGCTAGGATGTAGTCTGGAGGAGTAATGATGTTGCCAAGAAGTGGGGGAGCTGGGACTTGAACTTGAGTTTGCTGATCCCTTAGTGAATGTTTTGTTCATCCCACCAGAGCTCCTTTGCCATGGGAGAGACCAAACACAGTTTAAAAAGTGCACAGGTCTGAAAAGACAGTAGTCAAGCTCTAACATTTACTGTGTGATTATTTTCAAATCTTAAGAAGCACTATTAGAAACTGCAGAGGAGAACTGCAGACTTTAGTTGGCATGAAGTTTGTCAGGAGTGGAGGGAAAAGGCTTCCAAGGAGCTTTGGCCTATGTTATTGCAAAACCTAAGTCATACCCACATGAGCACCAACCAACCCTCGTAAGTGGCACCGCTGGGGTATTGCATGGGTCCTCAGCCAGAAACACTGAGAAGAAAGCACTTTGGATAAGTGACAGGCTCCTTGGAGATGCAATTTCTCACTTACAAAGAAGGACAGGAGCTCCTTACCCGATCCCAGGACCTGCAGTACTGACTCGCTGGAGTTCATAACATCTGTTTCAGCAGATGTGTAAACGCAAGGGCACTTTATTATGCTTTTGGCAATAATTCTTAAAACCTAACAGAGACTTGAGGAAGCACTTCAGTTAAGACCAAGTGATTCTAAATTAATGTTTGACCTTGACTTTGTTCCAAGTAAGAGCGTTAACTGCATGTCAAGTGTGAACATTTTGCTCCTGCCTTGGCTTTCTATCTTCACTTCCTAAGTAAGGCTTTGCTTGTGACATTCTGAAGTTTCCTTTCCCTTTATTAGAAGAAATTCTTATCTTTACTTCTCCTGTGTAAGAAGAAGCAACATAAATAAAAATAAAACCTCCTGTATGGATATAGCTTTTGTATCATCCCTCAGTCACAGACTGAGAAACACCATGGCTCACTGGAGTTCTTAGTATATATAGTTGCAGTAGAGTCACAAAGAGTTGTTTAAAGGTACAGCATTTAAGTGGGAAAGCCAGGGACTAGTATGATCAATCATCCCGGTCTCTGAAGCCAGCGAGTAGGAGCTTGGATACACTTTATCTGTTAGAGTGATCTATTCTTCTGTGATTCATTTTGCTTATTAGAGTGATGGACTAGACAGGAGCTAAATGTTGCCAAAATGACTCCCATGATAAACCCAAGTTATCTGTAAGAAAAGGATAGATCATGTGTGTTTGTTTTCATTCACTCATTCATTTAACACATGTATTGACTACATACCAGGCCCTGCCCAAGGTGCTAGGGGCAGGAAGAGACCCAGAGACACTCCCACTGTCCTAAGCTTTGTTTATTTTATTTATTTATTTATTTTGAGTTGGAGTCTCACTCTGTCACAAAGACTGGAGTACAATGCAGTGGCACACTCACGGCTACCCCAGCATCGGCCTGCTGGGCTCTGGCAATCCTTCCGCCTCAGCCTTCCAAGTAGCTGGAACTACAGGCAGATGCTACCACGCCCAGCTAATTTTTTTTTTTTTTTAATTTTAGAGACAAGGTCTTGCCAAGTCACCCTGGCTGGTCTCGAACACGCGGGCTCAGGCAGTCCGCTTGCCTCAGCCTCCCAAAGTGCTGGGATTACAGGCTGAGCCACAGAGCCCAGCCTTAGCCCTCAAGCTTGGATTAACTGCATCTCCTGTGTGCTCTTTCTTGCTTCCTGTAACCAAGCACTGAGCCCAGTCTGTGGTAACTCGGGGTGGGATTGGCAGTTGAGGGAAACTGCCAGGGGAGAGGGGAGGGAGGGGCACACCTTATCAACAACTCGGAGTTACCACAGACTGGGCTCAGTGCTTGGTTACAGGAAGCAAGAAAGAGCACACAGGAGATGCATCTAATCCAAGTTTGAGGGCTAGGATCAAATACCAGAATTTTAGAGCTTAAATTACCCACAAGGCCATCCAGTTCAAAGTTTTTCATTTTGCAGACAGGGACAGCAACTTATCTAGGGCCTGATCACCAGTGGGGAGCCCCACTGGTGATCAGGCCACCCCCCTGCCTCTGTGTGTGCTGCACATAGCACAGTGACAGACCTCAGCTTCACACAGACCCCTTGAGCCACATTCCCTATTGTTATAAGACATTTATGTTTTCTAAGAAGATAAATATAAACCCAGTGTGAACAAATGTTTGGGGGGAATATATATTTAGTGGGTTAAAGGAGCTCTGTTTTATTTCTTAGCTTTTGATTAGTTATTTCAAAGAGGATGCATTTGTTATTTCCTGCTTAGTGTGACTTACCAGAGAAGGTAAGTCCATCCACACAATTAATCCAAGTTAATGGGTATAAAAAGCTTGAACAGTCCAAAAATAGACCACTTAACACTATGTTGGAGGGGAAGGGAGATTCAAGAACAAATGTCAGGGAAACAGGGGAGTAAAATGTATGAAACCCAGACCTGGGTTGCTGACAGACCAACCTGACGTCATTTACAAATGTGACTCTTTAGGCAAGTTACGTAACCCATTCCAAGCCTGCTTTTCTCATGTCTAAAAATGAAGATATTAAATGTGCCTGCATCACTGATTGTCATGAGGATTCAACAAAGTAATACATGAAAGCACTTAGCATGTGCCTGGCAGATAATATCCAATCAAAGAAATAGTCACTCTTATTATCAGCCGGTAACCAGAATTAAACAAGTTGTGATACTGTTTATACGTAAATGGTAAAACTGACACCATGAATGTATTTGTTTATGCCTCACCTCATGTTAAAAAGTGCAGTGGAAATAGGTGAGAAAGAAAAAGCAAAAACAAACAGAGCCAAAAATAAAGCTGACAGCTACCCTGCCAAACTGTATCCTCACTAAAGATCAGTCACACACTTGGCTCAAAGCTTGCTCATAACCAATGCAAGTAGGACAGTCTGGTCAGTTATACGTTGTTCAGTGTCAAATACTTGACAAATATTTCCTGAGTGCCTGCCATGTGCCAAACACTGTTCTTTGTTGTTGGTGATTCAGAAGTGAAGAGAACAGACAGAGTCCTCACCCCCATGGTGATTACATTTTAGTAGGGAGAAAACAGGCAATACACATGGTAAATAAGATGATGGTGTGTTAAGAGGGAATACCTGCAATGGAGACACAAAGAAGGATAAGAGAAACAGAGAGCTTGCAGTTTTAAGCAGGGTGATTAGAGTAGATCGCTCTAATTAGAATGTTGACATTTGAGTAAAGATGTGTAAGGGATTAAGGGAGCAGGCCATGTGGGTATTGGGAGAAGAATATTCCAGGCAGAGAGAACCACCAGTACAAAGGCCCTGAGATCAGAGCAGGTCTGCAGGTTCAGTGGATCACAAGGAGGCCAGTATGGCTGGAGCAGAATAATCTAGGGAGAGAGCATAGAAGATTGGAACCAACCATGCTCTCCATCGAAGCTGGACTGCATTAAAAAAATGGGGTACATATACACAATGGAATATTATGCAGCCATAAAGAAAGACAAACATATGGACTTCGCAGCAACTTGGATGGATTTAGTCTATCATACGCAGTGATCTATTGCAGAAACAAAGAAGAGAATACCATATGTTCTCGCTCATAAGTGGACCTTGAACAATTATCATAATACTACAAGAAAGGGAATGGCAGTAGTGGGAAACTGCCACGGGAGAGAGGAGGGAGGGGCACACCTCATCAACAAGGGTACTTGCATAACAAACATTTGTATATCTAACCATACAAACATTTGTATACCTAACCCTGAATTGTACCCCACATCTTAAAAAAAATTAAAGAAAAAAATGGTGAGACCAGAAGAATAGCCAGGAGCATCGTTACACAAGGCCTTGTTGGTGGGCCATAGGGAGTTTCTGATCAGAGAACAGATGTGGTCTGGCTTAGGTCTTTAAATAATTGTTCTGGACACTGTATTAGGAATAGACTCTAAGGAAGCAAGTTTTTAGAAGCAGAGATATCAGTAAAAAGCTATTTCAATAATCTAAACAAGAGGTGATGAAAATTGATCATAGTATACTAAAAATTAGACATATTTTGCAGGTAAGAGTCAATGGTATTTCCTGATTGATTAGATGTGGGGTGTAAGAGAGAAGTCAAGGATGAATTCAAAATTTGGGGCATGAGCAGCTAAAGGACAAGGTGAGTGGAGCAAGTCTGGATAAGAGGATCAGGAGCTCAGCTTTGGATCTGTCAAGCTAGGAGACATCCAAGTGGGCCGTTAGACAAGTGAGTTTGGAGTTCAGCAGAAAGGTCTTGGTTGGAAATAGAAATTTAGGAGTTGTCAGCATAACGTTGATATAAGACTTGAAGATTAAAGACTTGAATCTATAATACAAGATGTAGAAAAGGTCCAAAGACTGAGACCTGAGGCCTTCCAGTGTTGAGGCAGAAACACGGAACTGACACTGTCACTCAGCCCAAAGTGTTCACAGTACCCTTTGGCAAGCTATGGCTCTTGGGCTAAATGTGGCCCACTACCTGTTTTTATAAATAAAGTTTTATTGGAATACAGCCATACTCATTTGTTTACATACTATCAATGGCTGCTTTCACTCTACCATGGCAGAGTTGAGCAGTTGAGACAGACATGGACCACATGGCTCACAAAGCCTGAAGTACTTACTTTATGGCGTTTTATGGAAAATAAGTTTGCCAGTCTCTGTTCTGAAATGGACAGCAAGTAGTTGCTCAATAGAGCAGAGCCCAAGTCAAAGAGGGAATCTCAGCAGTTTAATGGTGCTGGTGGCCTTCTGTGTAGGCAGTGGCCTCATTGGGCCTGAACTTGAAACTGTTTTCCAGAAACAGTGCTAGACTTTGAATTACTCTTCATACACTCTTTAAATCCTCGCTCTTTAATCTCTTTCCTTTTATTTATCTATAAGGCCTTTGGATAGAATGAGAAAGATATTTGTCAGAGCACAGCCAGAGAACCCATGACTCTCATTGACTCTAAACTGAGAATTTCAAAACCTACATATAATTCATGGTGTTATTACCTGGCTTACCCCAGTGGTCAGATCTCAGCCACAGAAGCATGTTGTCGGGTTTATCTATATGTGTGAATTTTATAGCTCTTGGGTCCATTTGCAAGGAAAGGAAGAAATTGCTTGGAAAAAAAAAAGCTGTCCTGTTTCCCTCATTGATCATGCTCTGGAGTCCTTTGGAGTTCATAACAAAAGGCATCACTCTTATAGCAGCAGACTCACTTATTCTGAGAGTGCATCACCGGAAGATGGTTCCATGATGAAGCATGTCATTGCAAGCACCTCTGGGTCTTATGCTAAAAAGTCATACAGCATCAATTAAGTTTATTCAGAAGTTCTTTCAATTATTTCCTCCTTTTGAACCTCATCTTTGCATCCTTCTCTCCATTTTAATAATTCAACCTTGGCCTAGCAAAACTATCATTTTAAGATATATCTATAACCTAAGAATTAATGAAATTCTAAATCTCGTTCTCCCGTGTTTTCTCCATCCTCCAGTGCTGTCTCCTTCCTCTCCACCCAATCGCCCAGACTTAGGAGTGAGAAGTAGTGATTTATTGCCATGTGTGACTCCTTGGCAGTTCCTCACCTTCTTCTCTGTTCAGTGCAGGGTTCATCAAAGCTACAGTTTATTGAGACCATTTCACAAGAACTGAATACTGATGATAAATAGTTTTAGCAATCTGAAAGCCTGAGATGAGACCCTAAGAGACCTGGGCAAGGAAGTCTTTACAGATGTTCCAATCTACGTTATAAGGGTCAAATTACCACAATATGCTTTATAGATGTTCAGCTGGAACAGTATCAAGTGACAGAATGTTTGAGGTCATGTACGCCTCCAAAAAATTAATGGAGTATTAGAATGCCCTGTTAGATGGCCAGATCCTTTTATGTAACCATTCCCCTCTTTTGTTCATGAGTAAATAGAAGCAGCACTTGAGTCTGTGTTCATATTCTATACTTAACCTCTGGGAGCGATTTCCCCATCTGTAAAATGAGAATGATGATATTAATAACTATCTTCAATTGTTTGTTTGCTTTTTTAATGAGAAAGGGAATGGAGGTTAAATGAACTAAAATTTCATGTATTCTACCTGGCTTGTAGCAGGTGCTTACCAAGCATGAGTACCTTTCCTGTGTAGGGATGGAACTCCATGTGAGAAAAGATTGCTTGCAGTCCAGTGTCAGGGCAGGCCCAGATTTAAAGCAGAAGCTAATGAATATGTAAGCCTTGGCTACAGGGTAATATGGCATATGGAGTGTTTGGTCTGAGAAAAAGGGAACATATTACCAAAACAAATTCAATAACGCCTTACATTCCTGTCCAATGTTTAATAGAGACAGTCTCCTTTGGGAGTCCCAGCAGTTTCCCAGGAAAGATTCTTATCCCCATTGTACAGATAAGGAAACTGAGACTTAGATGAAGTACATGACCAGCTAGCCACAGGCAGAGCCTATGCTGAAACTCTAATTTTCTGACTTCTAGATCTGTGTTCTCACCAATACCTATAACAGTCCTCTGAGGGGTGGGCTCCGGGTCTCCATGTCCAGCTTCAGCTAAAACAACTCTAGCCTAACTAAACTCAAGTGCTAGGGTGCTACATAAAATTTTCTCTGATAAAAACCTCTGCTCTAAAAAAAAAAAGAAAAGAAAAGAAAAAATAGATTTGAAAACCATTTCATTCTATCATGATATCTTTGCAGCATAGTACCTCTCAAACTAAATTATATTATATTAGCCTGAGACAGATGCAAATAGTCTTTAATTTATCCTATCATTATATCAATCTCTGTGGACTAGAATCTGGGACAGTGTTGTTGTTCCCATTTGCAAGCGATGGATTCAAAGGCAAAAAGTGAGTCCTGTGGTTTACACGTGATACAGTGCTTGCTGTGGAATAGTAATTGCATGGTTGCCCAATATTCCTGTTTGATCCAATCACAAATGTAGTCTAGGAGTTTATTTGCTGCAAGGGAAGAAAAAATTACTAAGGATTTATTGTCTTGGCAGATCTCGGTGGATTTTTGCATACATTTATATTTGTGGCTTTATAAAATACAAGACGAAGTTTCTCAGGACACTTTGATTTTGAAAAATGTCACTGAAGTGGCTAGTGCTTTTGTGGATATTCTGTAAATGTCAGAGAATCTATAGTGTTATTGTAACAGATAACCCTGGTCAGTGATGCTTACAAAGCAATTCTGTAGCGCACCAACTTGGGAGATATTGGGATGTTCATGAAAAGATGTGCTCATTCTTCCCTGCCGACCTGCCTGTTGATGCCCACCCAACCAAGCTCTGTTTCTCAAGGCATGCTGTGGAATATGTGTTTATCCTCTAACAGGGAACTAAAGGAGAAGATCCAGCCAGAAATCTTAGAGCTGATCAAACAACAGCGCCTGAACCGCCTTGTGGAAGGGACCTGCTTTAGGAAACTAAACGCCCGGCGGAGGCAAGGTATTGTTTCTGGGGGCACTCAAAATTTGAGTAGGGTAAACAGTGGCCTGCTTTCTGGAGTATCACAGGGGGTTGGTGTTGGTTAAGGGTCAGCCATGCAGCCTGGTCCTTGGAGCTAGAAAGTTCTGGTTCCTGTGCACACCCAGGGAGAATCACACCCAGTGGTGGTGTCCGCAACAGCTAGCATGTATTGTGAGTCCACCAGGCGCTTCTTCCAACATTTTACTTACATTAGTACATTTTGCCTCACGATAACCCTAGGAAGTAGCTACTAGGATTATGCCTAGTTTACAGATAAGGAAACAGAGGTACTGAGGGTAAAGTAACTTGTCCAAAGTCACAGATAAGCAAGGATTCACATGCCACTGCTCCAGGACCCTTCCTTTTCATGCTCACTGTGCTGTTAGGTGAACTGGCACCCACTGCTGGATTTTATCTTGGAGCTTTCCTATGAATGGCCCTTATTCTCATATCCACTATGCTGATTCTCTTCCGGGTCAGAATCATTTTATTTGAGGATATAAGTAACAGTGAACTAAGGTGGAATATAATCAGTTTTCATGATTTTTCAAGAAAGATTTCTAAAGTGTCTCTATAAACTCTAATCTCAAAATGTCAAATCCAAATGGGGGCCAATATACTAGCCCCAACAGGTGGGAACCATGTCCAGCTTTTCTTTGCTGAGCAAATAGAGAATCCTTGATTGTTTTCTTCCTTTCTTGACACGCTGCTGATTGCAAATCAGAGTATTCTTACCATACTGTCCTAGAAGCAAAAACCAGAATGCAAAACTGAAAAATAAGGTTTGGGGGGAGGTGAAGGAAGGGCCAGGAGCAAGCATAGGCCTTAGCAACTGTACTAAGAACAGACATCAGTTATGGCCTGGGAGAAACTGGGACAGCTGTTTGGAAACCTGATGGATGCCCTGCTCAGCAGACACAGAGCCCACCCACCAGACAAAAATCATTCTGTGTGTGAGCTGAGCCCATCCTCCCGGCCATTTACTTTAACTTCTTTCTATGTGCTGAATATTCAGTAAATTGGAAGTATTTCACATGTTACCATTAAAGATCGCATTGAGGAACTTCCAGAGGCAGAACTTCCTGAGGAATGAAAATGCAGATTATTCACAGAGGATAGGAAGCCCTGACAGGAAGCTTCAAGCTGAGCCTCAGGAGAGGACAATGGTAAGAATAGTAAAGGATGAGTTACAGAGAAAAGCTCACATTTGTAAGGGTAAGAGGGAACTCCCCTCTCCCATTGGCCACTGACGGGTGAGTTTGTGCCCTCCTCTCTCATTGCATTCCTTGCACTGGGCATCATGCCAGAGTACATGGTGTTCCAAGAAGACAGTGTGGCATAGTGGCAAGGACAGGAGCTCCAGGGCCGGATGTTGTGGGTGCAGTCTTGCCTCTACACCTTTCTCATTGTGTGACCTTGGGCAGTTCCCCTGACCAAAATGAGGACAACAATACCTGTGTCCTAAGGTTATTGTGAGGAAGAAAGGCAATCATGATTGTAGCTCTTGGAAAGCAGCAAAAAAGGTAACTACTGTTATTCTGGAAGATTGTGTAGGAAAAAAGCAGTGATCTGGGAGTGAGTAGACTTGATTCTAGTCTTCTCAACTTGATAAGTAACCAGCTAGGTGTCTTTGGGAAGGACATGTGACCTCTCAAGGTCACAAGCTTCCCTCTATGAAGTGGCAAGGGAGGACTAGAGGGATTAGGAGCTCATGTAGCCAGGGTCAGTTGTATGCCCTGATGTCTTTATTGGCCTTTGGAAAAATCAATGTGTAGGATATATTGCCCCATAAAGTCGGATTTAGAAAGTTTTTATTTACTTGACATTGGTCAAAGGGCCTGGAAGATTTGGGATGGGGAATGGCAGATAGATACATACCACCAAATGCCTCCTCTGATGCTCAGCTAGACTCCTTTAGAACTTCATACTGAAGAAGTTTAACCTCTACTTCCTGGGTTGAAATGGGTAGGTTCTATCAGAAAATTCTGTGATATATATTCTAGATATAATAATTTCAGGGTTTTTTCTTTTAAAAATGTTAATCCCTTATCTGTAAACTTTTCCAATTTCCTAAAAATGAACTACCTCATGAACAAAAAAATTGGCATCTAGGTTATAAATTTACTAGTTGAGCTCCCTTAGGAGCATGACCATCTGTGTTTAATACAAAGTCATCCTTCTGCGTGCAGAAAGGAAGGCTTTTTGGTATTTGGTAAATGGATTTGAAATCTGGTGACTGACTCTGTGCTTAAAAATAGGGATCTACAGCCAACTGTGATGAAATTGATTCCCTGTCACCCCATCAAAACATTCTATTTAGATTTACACAGATTAATGAGAACTTGACATTTGTAATCCCTTTGAGAAAGATGCTCTTTTGCATGAAATCTCAGACTGAGGTGGACAGCTGCCTGCCAGGTGCCATCACAGGTTAAAGAGTGGGCACACCCCTTCCTGGTGCAAGGACCACTCTTCCTTTAAACTTGTCCCACAATGATGAGAAGACAGATGAGCGGATTTAAGTAATTAACTTTATACGGGAGAATGTGAAAGAGTGTTTAGTCTCAAAAACTGGAAAGCAGAGCAGCAATTATAGAGTCCTTACCTGTGCCGTGTTTGGCTAAATGGTCCCCAAGTTGATACTTTCCAATTGTTTGACCTGTCTCATGTGCAGCTCTGCTACTTGCATACTCGGAGGCAGGCATGTTCTGAGTTGCTGGAATCCTGGCCACATTAGACCTGGAAGGCAGCAAATCACATAAGACACAATAAGCTGGATTGAAGTCCCTGTTCCCTACTCACTAGCTGGGTAGCCTTGGGCCACCTGCTCAATATCTGTGTACCTCTTTCTTCTTCTGTCATATGGGGATGATGTTAGTTCCTACATCAGCTAGCTGTAGGGGTTAAATAAAATTATACATCTACAGCCGTCAGTGTGGTACTTGCTGATTATGAAACATTCATTAATGATGTACGCTATGAACTTTAGCTTGTAGTTCCTCAGAGTATAGGAGGGAGGGTGGCACTGGAGCCCATACACCTGCGTCTCTTCATTCTGTCCCCACCACAGAGTATAATGCTCTGGTTGCAGAATCCTTCACAGAAATGTCCTTGCTTCTGTGTTCCCTGGATTCCTGCAGGAGAGAATTAAGGTGAAACCCCAGAAGTTGCCTGGATTAGGAGCATTATTTGCCTAATGAGAATCCATAGGCTTAAGAACTGCCCGCTGTTTTCCTTATATTTCAGAAATGATGGTCTTTCTGAATCACTTGCATTGAATGGTCTTAATAAGAGTCCAGGGCTAAACATTTGAGAGTCATTTCAAGAAATGATAGCATGAAACCTCTTATTGAAGATACTGCTTATTTCATTAACCAGCATCCCTTCTCTAAGTACTTACATGACAGACTTATCCTGGGACTCAGTGCTGGGCAAAATGTGTGCCTCCTACTTCTGCCAACAAGGCCGGTGGACCTCACGTTGCTTTTTTGGCCCATTCAGAAGACCTAGAACCAGAGGATTCAGGCACAGTAACATTTTGGGGTGGAAGCAGGTTGTTCCTTTCTCCATCCTTGACTGAAATTTTCTCTTAATGTTTTGTTAAACCTAATCATAACTTATTCTGCCAAAAATGCATATTGAAAAAAAAAAGACGCTTTCCAATAGACCAGAATAACAAATCATCATTGTCCCCAAAAGGTAAAGGAACAACAGTGTGGATGAGAGGGACTACCACTGACTAGAAGATCAGGAAGGCATGGGTATTTAGTGAAAACCAGCTTTGTAGAATATACAGGATGGATACTTTATATATGTTTTACTCATTTAGTTATCACCATTACTTAATAAATGAAGAACAGAGGTTCTTAAAGTTTTTATAATTAGGTGAAGGTCCCATGGCTAATAAGCACCAGAGCTGAGTGTGTAACTCATATGTGACTTCAAGGCATCTGTTAGACCAAATCATCTTTGAAAGTATTTGGGGACTCTGGTGTCATGTGCTGTGAACAGCTGTCCAGTGAGGCAGAATTCTGAATCAAAATATGAGTAACTCATTTTAAAGAAAGCCCAGTGACACGAAGAAGATTTGAAAGGCAGAATGACCTTCATCTGTTTCTGTAGTTGTTATTTCCTTTTACTGGAGCACCAGAGAAATACTGGATCTCATTACCTGAAAGATGATATTTCCCTTTAAACACATTCCTGGGTGCCTCCTGTTGTGTAACTTGTGAAGTCTTGACCTTACATAGGAAGCAGACCTTCTCCTGAATACACGGAAGGCTTGGCACACTGTAGTTGATTGGGACTTGGATCTTGCTGTGCCCTGTGCCTCACTGAGCTGACCAGCATTTCACACTCACCAGTGGTAGCCATTATTCAGTGTGCTGGTCTCCCCTAAAGACCTGGTGGCCAGCCCCCAGCTTGTCTTCAGCCAAAATGATCAAAACAGACAACGGGCTACACTGTCTGAAATAGCTACCCGTGGACATTTACGTTATTTAAAATAAAAGAAAATTTTAAATTTGTTTTCTTACTGTTGAAAAAAGCAGATTCGAGAATTTCCATCATTGCAGGAAGTTCTATTGAGTAGCACTGCAAGAATTACAGTTGACAGTGGTTATTAGCTCCATAATAATCTGTGTGACATTGGGAATAGCTTTAATCAGCCCTTCTTACCAGACTTGTCGCTATGAAGCCAGGTTTTTCCTCTGATCCTTCACGCATGCACACATACACACATACACATACACACACACACACACACACACACACACACAAAGGAAAAAAAATTGAAACATGAAAAATTGTCTCCATATCTTCCATTTTTGAGTTTGGAGATGAGGAGGTAACTATTAACATACTCTTGTTCATAATTGACTAGAAGACCTCCATATTAACTCTTATTTTCTCCTTAAATGCTAGTAAACAATCTTTGATAATGTTCTCGCTGCTTCTTGCTAATTGCTTTTAGTGATGTAATCCACTTTTTCATTGCCCAGAGGGATTGAGGAACCAGTAACATCATGCTGGGTTTTGAAGGGAAAATACACATTTTTCTTGCTATAAAAGAAACTGCAAATCAAACTGCTGCTGGTGGCTGCCACTGAAACTGTCTCATTCAACATGCCGGTGTGTTGTGCTGGTTGGATCTGGCAGCTCTGTTCTCCTTCAAGACAGAAATACACCACCAACCTCTAAACCTTCTAAAGCTAAGGACTCCAGATTTTACCCAGAGGATGATACTGGCTGAGTATTTGGCCCATTTGATGATGAGTCGAGACAAGTCTCTCAGCCTTCATCCCCTTTTTCAAATATTTTGTCATCCATCCGACTTCCCATCTGATGAGGAGCTGAACACATCACTTACCATCAGTGATATGTGGGTCTTTTTGCTCTTTACCATTTTAGTAGTGGACAGAGGAAGAGGTATTGGTATAGCATAGAGAAGCAGAGGAAGAGGGAAAACCAGGGCAGGGTGGTATCATATAAGCCAAAGGAGTTTAAGCTTCTGGAAGGAGGGAATTCTGTCAGCTGTGCACCAGATATTGTTATGGCAGAATTCCATGTGGCCTTTTGGATGTCATTTAAACAAACATTGACAGCAACTTTGCAAGGAAGGTGGTTGTTCTGCCTCCTGAAACTCTAATAAACAGCCACTGTTCTCTAGTAGTTTATGAATGTAAAAATACGCTGCACTGGAGACCTCCCCCATTCCTACTCTTCCCTGTAGTGTTGCCAAAGTCACGGATTTGCCCCTGTCCCTCCCTCTCAGTCCTGGGAAACAACATCTTTCTCTTGGCTGCCATTAAGAACCAAGGGAGCTGCTTTTCCTTGAGTTCTTCAGCTGTCTCTCTCATGTCTGCCTTCCAGTTTAATGATTTTTTTTCTTTTGCTACACCTAATAGAGTACTGAGTGCTTTGTAGACACTGCAGATATTCACTGGATAAAAAAATTTACCCTAAAAGTATATGCAGCAAAAATTTCTGAAGTCTTGCTAATCAATGTGTCTTAAACATGAATGTAAGTACTGCAATTTATTCCATGATATATGCTTGTACCAGTTAAATTTCAGAATTTCTTCCCCTCAAAATCTATTGAGTATACTTGATCTTCTTTGGTTGTGCCCTATTGACTGTTTGGCTTCAAGTCCCACCACTGACCCCTTACCACTTACCCCAGCTTAACAAGCAAGAAATTCCTATAAAGCACATGTTAAGACCTTATGCACAAAAATCCCAGCACATCCAAGTGACACCTTTCACTGACTTGCTTCTCAGCCTCTGTCACCCTTCAGTCACCCACTTAGCCATAAATCTCACAGAGGCAGCAGGGGAAGGAAAGCTTTATAGCACATTTCTGTAGCTGGCTTTCTGGTCATCATAGCCATGCAGACCATGGGCCCCCCGACAGGTCCCGAAGAGCCCTGAGGATGCCCAGAAAGCAGGGCCTCTTCCTCTGGAATTCACAACTTCTATTGTGAGTTACAAGTCAAGTTCCCAAATGTAGTCTCCTTAGGGAAAAAATGATAATTGCATGTTTGCCTAATCTAAATGACTGTAAATTACTCGAGGAATGATTTTGTTTTCTCCCTTTGAAATGTTCTCCCAGAAAAAATGACCCGTTTTGGTGTATATGTAACATAATTTTGAAAATTTAGTAATTCCAGATGTTTTTCTAGCTATTAAATAACCTTTTCCCCCTCATCAAATGTTTCCATCCAAATTCAGATTCCTTTAAGTCTATGGGTTGCCACATTCTGACTACGCTCAGGAATTCTCAAAGACAGGAATCAGAGCCACTTTCCTTTTGTGGATCAACACTGGGCATTTTCTTTGTTCACTGTGTAGCTTTTACTTCCATTCTTAAAACTGGTTTTTTCTATTAAAAGAATCATAGTTAAAACATGTTTTTGTGGGGAAAGCAACTTTAGATATAAAATTACTTTTCTTAAAATGTAACGGAGAGCTTTTTAGTTAGAGTGGTTTCAAAACAATTTGTGTTTCAGGCACAGTAATGAGGTGACTTGACCAAGGCCACAGAAAGTGCCAACTGCATAATGGTACAAAGGGGCTTGTAGGGTGATAGACACTTCATGCCTTAGGCGTTTTGTCCAAGTCCCCTTGGGTCTTCATTTATCAGCTTAGCCAATGTCAACTCTGCAACTTTTATGTGTCAGGCACCATGCAAAGGGATTTGGGCATTGCAATTATGAAGACAGTCGTTGTCATCAAAGAGACCACAACGTCTCCACACTGTCAGGGCTGTAGTCCTCTTCTTCCATCAGTAGTAATTGTTTATAATATATCCACTAGGGCAAGATGCTTACCTAGGATCTGTGACAGAGAATGGAGAATACGAAGGGGGTTAACATGTGGGCACAGTAATGCCAGTCCAAGCTGAATTCGTCATACAAAAAGAATGCTGGAGTAGCTCAGAGGATGGGGAGAGGCTCTTCAGCTGCAGTGGTCAAAGAGGGCTTCCAGGGAGGCAGCATTTAAGCTGAGCCTTGAGAGCCACACAAACATTGCTGTCACGAATCACGTTTCTTACCTATAAAAAATGCTCTTTGCCTTCTCCCTGCCTCACAGGCTTATTCAAAATTTCCTACTACTTTTAGGAAACTGAGGCAGTCAAGTTGAGGGAGTTATTTATAAGAATGATCCTAAGGCCCTGGCCATGCCTATTCAGAGAACTACATTCTAGGAATTGGAGAGAATGGTTGTGAATATCCTCATTCTTTGGCCAAATCTCTGAATTATTTAGATGATTTCCTCATGAATCCCCCCCTCCACATGTCTTTCACTAGTGTCCTAACCATTCATTCATTCATTGGCGTGTCGTAGCTTCAGGGGTGGGGAGTTTGTCGTGTTAACTAAGATATGGCCTTGCACACAACTATCTCAGCAACCTGAAAATCTCAGACAGGTAAGTGGAAGCAGAAAAGTTCCAGGAAAGCTGTTTTTTCTCCTCCCTCTCACTTTTGTCAGACCTAAGTGAATAAGGAATAGTTCCTGTGGTGGTTATAAATACAGGCAAACTGCCCTCTGGAAACCGCCACCTGGTAAAATCTATTGCCACTAAACTTGAAGGATTTGATGGTTACCAAATGTACACCAAGCAAGACAGGTGATAACTAAACCTGAAAATCAAAAGGGGGCTTACTGCCCAGGGCCTTAGAATTCATTCTTCATGAAGACTTAAAATCAAATGAATTGTTTGTTCCTCTAGGCAAGAGAGCTAGGAAATAACCATGCTGATATTTTTGAAAACCAAAATCACTTATAAACTTGTGTTTCTTTCTTAGACAAGTTTTGGTATTGTCGGCTTTCGCCAAATCACAAGGTCCTGCATTATGGAGACTTGGAAGAAAGTCCTCAGGGAGAAGTGCCCCATGATTCCTTGCAGGACAAACGTAAGTAGCTCTCCCACGTAAGGGCCTGAGTTTCGGTTGTTCGTTTGTTTGCCAGTCACAGTATATTATGCAGCAAAATTATCAGCCTAAATACACCCTTTGAACCTGTCCCATCTTGTTGTAAGTCTTGGCCTGAGAAGTCTAGAACAGGACCTTGATGGATTTGGGCTTTGGAACTGAACAGGGAAGAAAGGGACTCTGAGATATCATTCCTGAAAGATAAACTTGGGGTTCAAGCTTCCACTTTTTATATTACATATCCAGGTGCTGTGTCAAGGAGCGAAAACAATATAAATCTGATTCTATCAATTTTCTTTTTCTTATGACCTGCAATAATTTCACCAAACTTATATGTCTGACTTCTACCACTTCTATCTATTCATTACAGTTTAGTGTATCTAATAATCATAATGCAGCACTAATGATAGATTAAATTTTGGCTAGCTTACTTGAAAGAATTAACTCAGACACTTTCTACTGTTTGCTAAATATTCCTCAAAATATATAGTACGCATATTTTGTTTTCTGCATGTTATGTTTTAACATACATGCTTTTGAAGAGGCAGCAATGGGAGAATTCTTTTAGTCTCACATCAAACTATTAGACAGTATTAACTGAACAAATTAAGCAAAGTATTATGGAAACATTGAAATACGCAAGAGTAATAAATTAATTTGGAAGAGAAATGAGATAAAGTGAACATAGCCTCAGAGAATATCCCAGGTAGAGGGAGATAATAATCAGAACACTTTTAAATAACCTTTAAAAGTCACCTTGACCCTGCAGTGTTCAGATAAGCATGTCCCTGACAGAATCCTTACCCAAATCTCACACCTTATCTCCTGTCACCCCAGGGCGCATGGAAGTCAAATCTGGACTGCCTTCCTTGCAGCTCACGGCCATCAGAGGTGAAAATAACCCATGAGTGGGAAATTTCCTGACACATTCAGATTCTGTGCTGACATCTCAGGCAGACATCCTAGAACATTCTCTCTTCCTCCAGCTTAAAAATGGGACAGTCTGGTCTTTGGAGTGTCATTTAGTTCCAAAAGCAATCTCATCTTCTTTCATAGGAGAACTGCCTCCCCAGCCTATATTCTGCCTCCCTAATGGGGGCAGAAAGAAATCTGAAATTCACCACTGCATAGTATGGGATAGTATGTCTACATCCCTGCCATGGGGGGCTCCTGGGCTTCTGCTTGTAGATAAGGACCCTCTCTTCGGAGTTCAGAAAACCTTCCCCATCCCACCATGGACAAACTAGTCAGTGGTTCTCTAAGTGTGGTCCCTAACCATCAATAGCAGTATCACCTGAGAACTTACTAGAAATGCAGATTCTCGGACCTTATTCTCAGCCCTGCTGAATCAGAAATAGGGACCAGCAATCTCTATTTTAACAAACCTTTCAGGTGTTCTGATATGCACTCAAGTTTGCGAACTGCTAAGCTAGATATTGTCCCGTACTCCACATCATGATTTCCCCAAAGATGGCTTTCACCAAAAAAATATAAAATTTAAGTCAATTGATGGCATGCTGCCAACTTAATTTGGGCAAAAAAAAAGAAACCAAGAATGTTAAAAAATAAAATCTAACTAAACTTCTAACTAAATATCACAATCATAAGAGAAAGGACTATTGATCACAAGAAAAGGTAAGAAGAACCCAGTCTTGAAATAAAGACAGTCCCTTCTGCTATATTAAATTAGCTCTCTGAAAAACTCACACCAAGGTCCTCATTTTTCTGCATTTGCTATTAACTGGTGAAAACTCATTGATGTAAACTCCCTCATGAGTAGAAACTAAATGAGGACCAGCAATGTGAATCACTGCTCTGCAGCAGTTACATAAAAAGAGTTAGAAGTTACTGTTGGTCAAAGCAGCCAGTCACTCTCTGGGAGGTCCCCACAGCCCTGTTCTCCACCTGACCAAGAGAGGAAGAAGAGCGATCAGAGCCAAGCAAACACAGCTCGACTCATTTTTCCCCCATATGGCCCTGGAAATCGCTCTCCCACTCACTGGATATATGATTTATCCTCATGTTTGTAGGGATGTGTTCCATGTCTTAACTTAAAGATAGGCCCTTGACTGGCAGGTTTGCGAGGGTTAGCACAGCACCCCCATGACATCTAGCCAGCCGCCTAGGAAATTGGCAACCATAGCACTGACGCCTTGTGTAGAGACAGTTCCTGGGCTTCCCCACGAGCTTATTACCCTAGCTCTACCAAGGCCTCTTCCACCAGCACCCCAGGGTGAAAATAACTAGCCAGGATCCAGGAGTACTGATGCCAGAGAGAGCCAGCTTACCAGGGCGATTGCAGGAGAGCAAGACCAGAGATGCTCATCTCCACGCAGCTAGTAGCAGAGGCCACGGAGTGATGCTCATTCTGGAGAAGGTTGCAGCAGTTTCTTCAGACAATTCCTCCAAAACTTTTGTCTACCCCCTTTCTCTGCGGTCTTTGAAACAGTAATGCAAAGTTCCAAAGAGCTGCTCGAGAAATAGTGCATCCCTTGCAAGATGAACCAAGAAAGTGTACTTGTGGGGGTGTGTGCTTGTGGGAGTATATATGTGTTTGTGTGTGAGTGTGTTGGTGAGGCTGTATCCATCTGCATATGTGTGCCGGAGAAGGGGGTAGATTCACTTAATGAAGTGAAATGTAATTGCACTGTGCTGAGACAGAAGGCCTGAGCTTATAAACAAAAGTTTGCTGCTCTGGGCCTGCCACTTGGTTTGCATTTAATTCTAATTCCACATTCTGTCTGGAGCTGAATGGCCACCCTCTTGGAGCCCTTAAAAGTCAGCAACCTCATTCCACTGGAAAAATGAGAAGTGCCTTTAATTAACATGCAGTGCCATTGCTCGTACACTCTCTTGAGACCAAGGGGAAGATTGTCTTCCACCCCTTGAATTCATCAGTGCTGAATATTGAGATATTGATAAATCATCAAACAGTGGAGTGGAATCCTCTCAATCCAGATAGTGCAGGTGAGGATTGATGGCCTCTCCTTAGCTGTCTTCTTCCCAAAAGGTTTGGGAAATCTCTTTCCTTGTATTCCTTTTTTTTTTTTCCCTTGGGTCAGGAAATAAGGCCCTTGAAAATCCACCTCTCCTTATATCCCCTCTTGTCCCACATCCCTCCCACCAGGCTTACAGGTCATCAGCACCCCCACTAAACACTGGACACTATTGCTTTTCAACCGCATACAGGCTCCTTGCTACCTCACTTTGAAAGAATCTAGGCCGGCACTCCTCACTCCCACATCAGAGGGGCCTGGCGAGTGTACCCCCTCCCATGAGGAGATTAAGCTCTTACAGTGGATGAGGAGAGCTGCCAACACAGGGAGGCACACAGAGCAATTTGGGTCACTGAAGCACTGTGAATAATTCAAGTCCCTTTTTCTACAGAGAATTTTGATTACAGACTATGAGAAAAATCACAAATGACATTTATTGAGTGCTTACTATGTGCCAGGCACTCTACTAAAAGCCTTACATAAATTATTCTCTCAACAACCTACAGAGGGATATATTGTTATCCTTACTTGACAGGTAAGGCAACTGAGGTACGGATAGATTAAGTAACTTGTTCCAAGTTACAAGGTTAGTAAATAGTAGAGCAAAGATCTGAATGCTAACTTCCAACTCCAGGGCCCAGATTTTTACCCACTTCTCTGTACTGCCTAGATTAAAAGCCAACAACGATCATGGCTTCAGCACCAGGATTTTAATTCTCAGGATAACCCTATGGGCCCTATGGGACAGATAATGTTATAATTATACATTGCAGACAAGGCAACTGAGGCTCTAAGAACTTAAACGGCAGTGGCTCAAGCCTGTAATCCCAGCACTTTGGGAGACCAAGGCGAGAGAATTACCTGAGCCCCCGTGGGTTCAAGACCAGCCCGGGCAACATGGTGAGACCTCATCTCTATAATAAAAATCAAAAAATTAGCTGGACATGGTAGCGCACACCTATAGCTCTGGCTACTTGGAAGGCTGAGGCGGAAGGATCGCTGGAGCCCAGCAGGGTGGCCATGAGCATGCCACTGCACTCCAACCTGGGCAATGGAGTGATACTCCAACTCAAAAAAAAATAAGAAAAAGAACTTCAACGATAGAGCCAGTTAGTAGATCTAGAAATCAAACCCTGGCTCTCTGATTCCCAAAGTATGGCCCTTCCTATCAATTCATGTCATGTGGTTGGCCCACCATGTTGGAGAGACCAGATGTTAACGCAGCTGTCCTGGAATCAGCCTGTCCCTCCTCTGTATCTCCACCTGCAGGAGCTTCCACTGTGGAGTGCTCAAGGCTTACTAGCTACTTCCTGGGTGTGGTTTCTGTCTCAGCTTGGTTCCCAGTGATGAAAGCTGAAACTCTTTTCATCATGGTGGCCACACTTACTTTTCTAGTTGTATTTTTGTTTTAAATCACAATTTAAGTTCTTTCCACAGATATTAGCAATCAAAGTGTTTCCTGAACATTTTGGAAGTAATAACCACATTTGGGGTGATGCTAAGCATGATTTAGGGGGATGACACCTTCCAAGCATAGGAAGAAATCATGGCCTAGCAAGGAAGCAAGGAGTGGAAGAAGGAACTCTAACCCCAGCTCTGTCCCCCACTGGCTATGTGACATGGCATCATAAATTTTATCTTTAGGCCTCAGTTTCCCATCTGCAAAAACAGGAATGTTGAATTAAAATTGTCTCAATCCTGTTCAAATGGAAAAAGCATTGAAAAACATGAGGCCGTACCTCAGGGGTTGCACCTGAGGGGGCTTTCTTCACCGATGACCCTCCTGGTTCTCACATCTCTGGATACCACTTCCTTATCATTTTGTGATCTCACACAAAAGGGCCTAATCAAAATGCTCAACTGGCTTTGAAGTCATCTAAAGCCCCCTGCTGCCTCCTGAATATACAGATTCAGGAGATGATCCTGACCCCTCTAGTTCTGCTCATAAGAATAGAGAGGACAACATTTGAGCCCTTCCAATGTCTAATCTTCTAGTGCATCTACAGACTATAGGGGGAAAGCAACTTTTAAAAGCTACACTGTATTTTTAGAATTTTTTGTTTTCCTTTTAGTCATAATCCTATGAGTGATATAGCAGCTTGCTTCTGGGACAGGAGACAATGCATATAAAAAACATAAAATATGTACTTCCACAAAAACCCCTGGAAAAGTGCCTCCTCTCTCCTGAAACCTTTCCATTAGAGATTCTCAAGACTTCTCCGTGACAGACTTTGGTATTACTCTTGTCCCATTCTGTGTGATAGTTTCCAAAACTAAGGAGTAACTTGTTACTTGCAGATTGTAGACACTATTTCTAGATCACTGACCATGCTATGTTTATAACAAAAGACTTTCTTCAAGGGACTTGTGACTCAAACTCTTAGTTCTTAGTAATTTTAGGATACCTGGAAAATGATAGCTTTTAAGGGGCCTTCCTTTTCTACTGTTTTAATATCCTATATATTCTATAATTTTATCTCTAACTATCACCCCCACCACCCACTTCCCCAATAAAAGTATGTGAGCTTTAACTATGAAATTTCTCATCATCTTCACTATTAAGGGAGTCTGAGGAACTGATGCTTGGGAGTTCTCATAGATCCTAAATTCATGATAAAGCCAAGCCAGTCAGCATGCACTCCTTGATTCACAAGGATGGATGACTTGAGAACTTGAGAAGGTGTCATCCCCTAAATCATGCTTAGTATCACCCCGGATATGGTTATTACTTCCACTGTGGACTGAAGGATTGAGGACTGGAGAGGGATGGATGACTTGAGAACTTGAGAAGGTATTTTAGAATGGGTTTACTAAGTATATCACAGATTCACTTCAATGGTGGATCTTCCACTAAGAAGAAAGTGTCCAAATGTCCCTCCTAGGGTAGTGACTAGGCAGCCAGATTAGCCACTGAGGGGAACAAGGCTGACCAACAGTTATGGAAATTTGAGGAGAGCTGAAGTCAGTGTCAAAAGTAGGTTAGGAATCATAGGAAGATGCCAATCCATAGAGGACCAGGCAGAAAGGGGGTCTTAGGTAAAGGGGGTACCAGTTAGAAGGGGTTGCACTGCTACATTCTGGTACAGGAACAAACAACCCCAAAATCTCAGTTGCTAAACACAACAAAAGTTTATTTCTTGCTCACATTACATAATTTCCATTGGTTAGCAAAAGACTGCTCCATGCAGTTGCTCAGGAGCACAAGCTGGTAACTGCTTTGCCATCCCACAGCTGTGCCATCTGCATAGATCATTTGGCTCCTTCAGTTTCTGCACCTGGGAAAGATAGAATGGAGGACACCTCAGCCTACAAAAGAAGCACTTCTACTAACATTTCATTGGCCAAAACTGGTCAGATGACCCCACCTGACTGCAAAGGCTGCTGGTAAATGTAGTTTTCCATGTGACCAGAAACCGAGGAAAGATAGATATTCATAAGCACAATTAATATCTGCAAAAAGGGTCTAGAATTAGGGCTGCAAGATGTGATGGGACAGATGGCAGGAAAACTTGCAGAGATTCCTGGAGGGCTCATCACAACTCCACTCTTCTTAGGGTTAGAGAGAGCTCTAGGGGTGTCAAAAGATTTGAACAACATTCTAAGTAATTAAAGGTATCTGGAAAATGATAGCTTTTAAGGAACCTTCCTGTACTACTGTTTTAATACTATATACTATAATTTTATCTTTATCTATCACCCCACCACCTACTTCCCCAGTGTGAGCTTTAACCATGAAATTTCTCATCATTTTCACTATTAAGGGAATCTAAGAAACTGATGATTTGGAGTTCCCACAGATCCTAAATTCATGGTAAAACCAAGCTGGTCAGCATGTATGCTTTGATTCACAATTCCTTAAGGACAGAAGGACTGGGGATTGGAGAGGGATGAATGACATTGCATTGTTTTAAATTAAAGTTTCAAGCCATCTTACTGCCTTCTCTCTCTCGGTTGATTTAAAAAAATTTAAGTGCACAAACCTTTCTATATCTTTTCTTATCTTCCTCCACCTCCTGAGTAAGACATAAGATAGCATCATTTTGTCTAACTGCATTATTTTCAGAATCCTCTATCAGAAAGGAATGTTCCCCTTATTTAATTGAGTTTAGTTTTGTCGTCTGTAAAATAGGAGTAATAAAACCTGCCTCACAGAATTGTTGTGAGAATTAATGAGATGCTAGAGAGAGAGAGATTTTGGAGAGTGAGAGTTCAGAACTGCTTAGAGTCAGATAAATTTTTTGAGACACGACTGCTTTCTCTCATTATCTAAGACTCAGAAGCTAAATAGATGCAGATGCTATAGCAGAAGAGACTGATATATGCAAAGCACTTAGCGTTGCTTCTGGCACATGGGAGCCCTCTGCAATATCAGTATTTGTGCCACTGTTCCTATTACGATCACTGTTATTTCTACTCATGCTTCTAACGCCCGCTCTTCGCACACTACTCTCACGAGTATTTTTTTTTCGGTCTTTGTTTTAGTGAACCAAATCCTGCTTACAGGCAAGCTTTTCCCCCTTGCCAAGGATGCTTTTTACCAGAATATAAGAATGTATTTTAGTTTCTAGTCCTGGGACACTGCCTTATGTCTCTTCTTTTCGTGACTCTTCTTTTCTCTTTTGGCAGTGGTTTCTGGTCCTGCTTCTTTATTGACATTGAAGCTTTCACATGGTGTAGTTACCTTCATTTTCTTTTATGAATTACAGTGCCGGTGGCAGATATCAAAGCCGTGGTGACGGGAAAGGACTGCCCTCATATGAAAGAGAAAGGTGCCCTTAAACAAAACAAGGTATGATTCCCAAATTATTGCAAATAGCTCTATTTGTCCAGTGCAGTCAGCGACTGCAGTCAGCCCAGCCCTCCTTTACAGCAGCGTGTGTGCATGTGTGTATGCAGTTACACATCTCAGCTCTCTTTTCTTTCCTGATTCCTCTTGCATCTCTCACCCTTATTTTTTCTCTCCCTGACCACTTTTCTGTTGCCCACTGTCTCTTTCATTCTCTCACTTCCAGTCTACTTCTAACCCTAAGGATTAACCTCCCATTTATGTTCATCTCTCCCTTCCTTAACTTCCTCCCCACTCTCTTTCATTTTCTCCTGCTCTAATCACCCCCTTAATATCCTCCCTGAGGTCTCAAGTGAAGCCTGTGACAGGCAGAGAACAGCTGACTAAAAGAATCCTAGAAAACTTCAAAGGCCTGATAACCTTCCACATCATGGAAAGTAGGCTGTGAAATATCTCAAATCCGACTTAAAGGAGAATATTTCCCCAGGGATGTATATGACTTAAGCCCCCTTCACACTGCAACACTTTTCACCATCCTCTCCTAGTTTACCAACCATTCCATTACTGTTCTATTGCAGAGGGCAAAGGAGGGAGGATTATCTGAAAAGGTGGAAGAATTTTCTTTGCCCCCTGGAGCTATTTGCCCTTGTAGGGACTATCAGGGAGCCAATTCTTTGTTCATACCTCTTGGCATCTTGTAATATATACCATCCACGACCAAAAGTATCCAGATTTATCTGAGTACTCCAGATACCTTGGGACCAAAAATGTCACATAGATCAATAGGTTGCTTCTTTATTTGCAGTGTCAGTATCTAAGAGGGACACCAAGTGATACACATCTTGCTTATCAATCAGGTTTAAAAATAAGTAGTCCTGCTCTATAATTTCAAGTGTTATAAAACAAAAGGGAATCCAGGTCTATGCAAGATGGCTCTCTGTATGGCTAAGGAAAAACAAAAGTGCTATGAAAATACTGTTCAGGAAGACAGAGGGCAGGAGAGGTAGCCCAGGAGGCTGATTGCAAGATCTTTGTTTCTTAAGTAAAGTAAGTATAACGCGCCTCAAGTGAAATTTCTTCTTTGTTGAGCCTGTCACAATACTATCATATAATGCATTTAGTTGATAAGGATGTTAGGGCATGTCTAAGAGAACAGGGTCTGTGAATTATCTGTTATACAGCACCCATGGAAGTTTCCATTCCTCTCTTCTCCACGATGTGGGGAGTCAGGGATTCTGTAGCTCAGCAGATTCCAGGGGAGCATCCTTAGTTGCAGCAGCAAGTCCTCAGTTTTCATGGTTTGCCTCTTGTGGGGCAGACTTTCTTCAACACCAGCAGGGACTACCATATGCTTCATATGTCAGGTGTTCCCTCCAGAATCTCGGAGAGCACTGGTTCTGCTCAGCTCCAGCTGAGAAGGTCCCTGTGGTTATATAACACTTGGAGCCGAGCAAGAAACAACGTGGGGGAATTGGCAGCAACTGGAGTCTGTAATCCAGAGAAGGCCAGGAGGGGCATACCTGAAAGCAGAGCAACCTGCCAAGACTCTAGCGTGCTAAGTAAGGACAGAGAGAATTGTGTGAGATAGGTGTGGAGGGACTTCCTGTCTCAGCCCCAGTATGGAAGGAACTTGAGAGTTGCCACTCCCATTCTTACAGTAAAAAGAAGCTAAGCAAAGTAGAAATCTACAAGTTTATTTGGACCTATTAGAAATAACTGATGTTACATGCAAACCATCACCCTGGAACATGGAGAGTCAGGTGTCCAAGAAGTCATAACAATCTTAAACATGCCTGAACTTAACATGAAGGCATCAAAATACATGAGTTATGAACCTGATGAAACTGAAAGCAGAAATAGACAAATTCATTATTATATTGGAGACTTCAGCATCCTTTTGTCAGTAATCAATAGATCAAGCAGGCAGGAAATCAAAAAAGATATTGATGACCTGAACCATGCCATGAATCAGCTTGATCTAATTGACATTAATAGAATAATCTACACAACAACAGCAGAGAACACATTCTTCTCAAGCTTACAGAAAACAGTCACCAAGATAGACCACACTTTGGACCATGAAACATGTCTTAGCAACTTTAAAAAAATAGCAATCATACAAAGTATGTTCTCAGACCACAATGGAATTAAACTAGAAATCAGTAGCAGAAAGATAGCTGAAAAATCCCCCAAATATTTAGAAATTTAACAACACACTTCTAAATACCCCATAGTTCCAAGAAGTCTCTAGAGAAATTACAGAATGTTTCAAACTAAATAAAATGAAAGTCCAACTTATCAAAATGTGTGGGATGCAGTGAAGGCAGTGCTTAGAGGGAAATTTATAGCATTGAATGACTATACTAGAAAAAAGAAAGATCTAAAATCAATAAAGTTTCCACCTTAAGACACTAAAAAAGAGAAGCAATTTAAGCCTAAAGCAAGCAGAAGAAAAAAATAATAAAAATTAGAGAAGAAATCAATGAAACTTAGTAGAGAAAAATCAACAAAACCAAAAGCTGGTTCTTTGAAAAGATGATTAAAATTGATAAATTTCTAGCCTGACTAACCAAGGAAAATTAAGAGAAAGACACATGCCATCAATATCAAAACAGGGTAGAGATGATGATTTCATTTGAACCTAGGATATATACGGGTATATTCGGCCTTCTTGTATCAGACTCCTCTCCCCTTAAAGGAGACTAACACAAACTGTGTAAATGATATTTTGCAGTCTCCCTCTTTTTTTACTTATTGTCATGACATTTAGTTTAAAAATATGGATGGAGGGATTATGGATAGATAATGATGGATGGATGGATCGATGGATGGATGGATGGATGGATGGATAGGTGGGGGAATGAATGGATGGGTGAATGGGTAGATGAATGAGGGTGGATAGATGGATGGATGGGTAACTGGGTGGATGAGTGGATGGATGAATGGGTGGATGGATGAAGGTGGATTGATGGATGATGGGTAGGTGAATAGATAATGATGGCTGGACTGGTAGGTGGGTGGATGAGTAGATGGATGAGGGTGGATAGATGGATGATGGATAGATGGATAGATAATGATGGATGGATGGATGGATGGAGGATGGATGGAGGATGGATGGATAGGGCACACTGTTGTAAACATAAGACTGCACATGAAGGCTACTTCCTGGGACTCACTGGCCCATATTTTCCAGCCACTCCTAGCGTTCCAGTCTGCCTTGAGGGGTGAGAGTGGCAGTACTTCCACCAGCTTAGCTATTTCATTTGCCTATGTATGACATTTACTTGTCTTGTAATTTTTTTATTTTAAAAAAATGTGTAGAGCTAGGGTCTTGCTATGTTTCCTAGGCTTGTCTTGAACTCCTGGCCTCAAGTGATCCTCCCACCTCAGCCTTCCAAATTGCTGGGATTATAGGAACGAGCCATTGCATATAGCCCTGTCTTGCAATGTTAATAGTATTCATACACATAGTCATCAGACAAAACATCAAAAGGCAAACAGGAAAGTTGCAGTTCTGCCTCTTCCCCCCTACATTCACACCCTTATCTCCAGTACTCCAGACACCCCCTCCTCCCTACCTCTGCGACTTGTAAGAAGGGGGAAACCTGCAACCTAAAAGGAGAGTTGACCAAAATGTGTCCATAGGAGGTATGTCAGCACACAGTGGGTAGGCAACAACCAAGTCATGGTCCTGGCTCTTTAGACAGGTTTTCCAGCTGGGAGCAGCTTCTGGTATTTTGTGCCACAGCACCCTTGGTTAGCTTATTCACTGAGTAGAGCAAACTGAGCCATTAGCATCCACAAAGGAGATACTTTGTTAATGCCATTAATAAAGTGTTAGTAACAGACAGTCCTTTTACTCATTCATTCTCTGCTGATGTGCCCAGCACTGCCCAGGACCCTGGGAATAGGAGGATGGGATCTGGTCCTTTCTCTTGAGGTATCTACTGCAGAGGCATTTGTTCATGTCATTCACTCAGCTAATCTTGGAGTGCCTGAGATAGGATGAGCTCTGAGCATAGGATGTAAACAGGGCAGATGTGGACCTGTCTTCCTAAAGCTTAGAGTCTAACATGTTTTAACAAAGGTCAGTGCAACAGGCAGAAGAAGTGCTGGATTCTTCACAGAGAGATTAGAGAATTTCTCATTGAGACTTGAAAAGAATTGTCATGAGTAGATGGATGTTCAATTGGAAGACTTTTATTTTTAAGGACTAAGGAGACTAAATTAAAGCTCTATACTTTATAGAAGAAGTTGATATGTTACTGTGTGTTTTAAGTTGGACACTCTTGGTGCTTGTCTCACTGGATTTGAGGCTTTTAGTTAAATAGTCAACACAGTCAACACAGTCACCAGAGAGAAGATTTCAGCAGATCCCACTAATTTGGATAGGCATGTATTTGGTGTAAGAGAAGCTTCCATCTTCTCGTGTGCCAGAATCAAGCTTTTGTTTTTCCAGTGTGATGCTTTAACCTGAAATAAGAAGCATATTCTACTAGAGGCTGATGTCCCAGCATCAAATTGAAAACCCTGCTCTTAACCAAAAATCCCTTTGTTTAGATTTGCTTCATTCATCATTCATTCATTCAGTGAATGTATTGAGCATCTTCCTTGTGCCAGGTACTAGGGATTCAAAGATAAATATGCCCTGGCCCCAGGCCCTGGGAGCCTAGTAGATAACATTTATGTATAAACATGCAATTACAATTCAATGGGTCTATGCTCCCCAACATTTAAACACTGAGAGAGCCTAAGAGATATGGGAAAACCTCATGGAGAAAATGGCATCTGATCTAGCTTTTGAAAGGAATTGGCAAGGCAGGGAAGTGAGGGGAAGACATTTCAGAAGGAGAAAATAGTCTGTGAAAAAGCACAGGGGCCTTTCTGCATGTGAAAAGTAACTTCTGATTGGGAAACATTAAGCTTAGAATGTAGGATAGATGAGGCAGGAAGAAGAAAATAGGTTGGAGAACTATTGGCCGATAACACTGCTAAGATAGATTGGGGCCAGAAAGCCATATCTGCCTGAAGAAGGCAATCTCCTCTATTATGCTACATGAATGAGTGGTTTTTGCCTCCTAAAATAGAAATTCAAATTCATAGATATATAGATGAGCAGCAGTGCACTACAGCTATGAAATCTACTGCTACTTCTATGACCATACGTAGCACCCATACCCATGCCAAGTTATATCCTGTGTCTTTCATCAAAATGCTTTGCCAGCAAGATGACCTGGATAGATGGAGAACCAATGTAGATAAGCGAATGCTGGACAAAATGGCCAAATGTGGTAAGTTACCCCCAAACAATGTAAGGATTAACAGCCAACACTATATACTGAAAATATGTTGCATAAAACTCTACTCTTATATTCAGGCAGTCCCTCATCTGACCCATGGAAGAAGGCAGTCCCCAAACCCACACACCATTTCTCTGAGAATGCCCTGACCCAGCATGCCTTGTCACCAGTCCCAGGGCCAGAGGGTTAAGAACAGGGGTCACAGGCCCCAGGGCATGGGGAGATGTTCAGTTCCTCCTGCCTCCACTCTCCCCAGAACTCAGCTCATCTGGGCCCTCCTCCACATGGCAGGGTGGTAAGTATGCATCAGTGGAACAGAGGATGGAGACAAACTGCTCCTGGATATAATTTTTCATTGAATTGACTCCTGAGAGAATAACAGCCCTTTGGTTGTGAGAGGCAAAGCCCCAGAGCGTTAGATGTCAAAGTGAGTGTTGTGATGTGTGGAGGCAAGAAGACCCTCAGGGGCACACAGATTGGTGACAGTCTACTCAACCACCACCTGGCACCTCTCTCCCTCATAGACAGTTTGGACAGGTGGCAGCTTCTGGAGTGTTAGCCTGAGAGGTGACATCACTCCGGCTCTGCATCCTTCCTGCTCCAAGTGCTAAAGAGCTGACCTTCACCAATGACTCAATGTCAGCAAGCCAGAGATGTCAATAAAACCCATTATACGTGATAGCACCTTTTAACGCAGGCATGCAGTTCAGAGAATTAATTCCTCCCACCCCCCTCCCAGGCAGCCTTGGTGAAATTAAAGTGGGAATTGACATTCTCACGAATTTCCCATTTCCTGCCTGTGTTTATCAGGAATCTAGGTCATGGCAGTTCCAATCATTCACATCTTGAGTGGTATATGCCATAGAAGGGCAAAGCCCAAAGAATGCACGCTCCTTCCCTTTTCTTCTCTGTGCCCCACTGCAGAAGAGAAAGTGTCACAGCAGTAACCACTCTGACACTCTGGTCTCGAGTGACTTCTCAGCACCTAGCCAAGAGCACACATCTGGGCTGTGTGGTGTTCACACCGGCTGGCGTCAGCAAGGTGGTAGTCAGCCATGTGATTTATCTGAGCAAAGTGGCCGTCGTGTCCATGATCAGCCCAGAATGGCCTTGGTGAATTTCAACTATGTCTATTTACCACTGAGGGTCCCCTCATGCCACTGTGGTATCCTGACTGGTTGTTCAAAAGCAAAGCCTGTCTTCTTTTTTCTCTCTAGTTTCTCAAGTATGAGTCAGAGAGTTTTCCTAATGAATGACTCTAAGATTAGGAAGGAAATCATCATTTTTATCAGTATTTCTAATCTGGAAACAATTTTTATGAATTTATGTGATTAGAGCATAACATTTCAATATTAGAGTTGGGAAAAAAATGTTTTAAGAAGAAATAATGACCTGTGCTCCCAGCAACTTAAGATAATTATTTTCATTTCATTTATTTCCTTCCTTTCCATAGGTAGACACTGATCATGGTTGTGATCAGTGTATACATAGTGTTCATTTCTCTTGCTTTTCTTCACTTAACCTCAAATCTTCATTATTCTACTGAATTACTGGCCAAATATATTTCTCTCGGTGTCTAATTTGTGATTTCTTCAATAACCAAAGAGAGATATTTAATTTCTCATAATGTTAATACAGATAATAATATTTAACTTTTGCTTGTTTTTGATTTGTTTGGTTTTTTTTTAGGAATAACCCCAGGAGTAGGATTCCTAATTTTTTATATGTATTGCCTTATTGTTTTGTTTGTTTGTTTGTTTGTTTGTTTTCAAAAAAGGATGATATCAATTTACAGTACTACAAGTAGGGACATTACCATTTTAATTGTAAATTAAATGACCCAAAAAAGGTGGCAAGAGATATGGTTATGAAAACAAATGCCATACTTAATGACAAATTTGTGTGTGTGTGTGTGTGTGTGTGTGTGTGTGTGTGTATGTGTGTGTTTTGGGGAACTTCTACATTATTGTCTTTGTCTTTACTGAGCAGGCCTGAGTGTAGGTCTAGGAAGAAAAAGAATAAGAAATGAGGAGAGTATGTCTGCAGAATAGCTCCCATTCCATGACTCAGCATTCTTTCCTTTGCTTGTTTCTATTTCTGTCAAGGTGAAGCTGTTTGAGTAAGAGATACTGGTAGGTCTAGCCCGAGAACAAGAGCGGCCCCCTCATAATAAGGGACAGCTGGAAGTGAGCCAGACACAGACAAACTCCACGAGAGCCAGAAATAGCTTGACAATGGACTGTGTTGGCAGAGGCATACAGCTAACACAGGTCTGCGGAGCTCACTGTGGGAGAATTCTTTAATCCGTCTGAAATTCTGAATTCTAGAGGCATTGACCTCATCTTTTTGCCTTCCATCTTCTTTCTGGGGCATTCTTGCCGTGAGTCACCGGCAAAGACAAATCCTCTGACAGATATTAGGGTACAGAATGATGTGGAAAGATATGGCTCCCTAAGAAATAATGCATCGTGGGCAATTAGCACTGCAGCTCCCAGATCACAGCAGGAGAGAAGGATGGTCACCACTGGTGCCTAATAATGACACAGAGAAGGAAGGTATGCTAGAACATGTGTGTTAGAACAGTTCAGACTGCTGGTATGTATACACTTGACCCTTCCCCTCCAGATTAGGAGCCATTAGGGTGTTGAGATGAGTTGAGTCTCTCGTCTTTTGCTGACAGCTTAAATCAGGAGAATGATCACCCTGCTCAGTACTGGTACAGCACATACAGTTTGATAAGTGTGTTTTCATGTACATATTAGACATGACACTGAGTGCTTTGGCCAAGGTCATTCAGCTGCAATGAAATGAAAGTGTCACTTAGTCCCTGAATCTTTGGGCCTAGCCTATAGTCTGCACTCAGCAGGTGCTCACCAGTGAGTGAGCCCATGCTTCTCCTTTATACCCTATATCCTCTGCTGGATAAAATCAAGGCTCTGTATGGCCTTTGCTCCATAGCAGCTCAAAGATCAAAGGACAGACATATAGACAATGGGTTCACCCAAAATTCTCCTTGCCTCCAATGTACCTTTCACATTTTTGGGAGTTCATACCTCTCAGTGTGTTTGGGAATGATAGAAAGAAGAGCAGCCCTTCATACTGCTGACTGGGAGAGAGTTTACTGTTTGTAAAATAGGAGAACAACAGCACAACTTTGGGCGGGGGGGCAGCCTTGAGCGCTCATTTGACCTCTCTGAGCCTACCCCATAAAAGGGGATGATAACACTTGCTACAAGGGCTGCATAAGAATTAAATGAGATGGTTCACGCACACCTCCTATGAATGGACAGTAGGAATCATGCTGTAGATCTTGAAAAGCATGCTCCTTCCTCCCGACAGCCTCACTGCTGCTCCTGGAGGCCTTACTCCATGTTCAGACTACAGATATTAGTAACTACAAAACGAATGTGCCAGTTTCCCTTCAGGTGGTGTTTTCTCTAATCTCTTGTAGGAGGTGCTTGAACTTGCTTTCTCCATCTTGTATGACTCAAACTGCCAGCTGAACTTCATTGCTCCCGATAAGCATGAGGTAAGGATCTCAGTGAGGTTAATTTATGTTACATTTCCTCTGGAACAGTATTGGAAAGAAAGAAATTACACTTCATTTTTTGTTTGTTTGTTTTTTAAATAAAGGCCCACATGAGAAAATCTTGAACAAAGGGGAATCTTGTTGACTTGGAATAGAATAGGAACTTCTTGAAAACTGCCATTTACAATAGGTTCAACTTCCTAGTAGCTTGATTGATAGAAATGATAAAGAAAAAAGACATACAAATGTCTCAAACTCAGCAAAGTCATCATGGTTAATCTGGAGAAAGAAGCAGCCCTGGTTACAGCTCTGGTTTTCATTGAATAATTTAGTTTTTGGTCTGGATTTTCCCAAGATAAACAAGTCTCTATTCTTTAAAACATCTGATGAAGTAGGTTTTCTACCAAGTTTCTTTAAGCTATTTTAAGAGGTTTAAGACTGTCTCTGCTGTTGGGATTTTATTTTCAAGATGCCTTTATTCCTTTTTGACATCTTGTTATATGTATAATTTGTTTCTCTTCTTGAAGCACACTGTCAGCTATATTTAAAATATTTAGCATAAATCTAGGAAAAGGCATTTGTAAGATAAAGTAGCAGTTATGGTTGATTTAACTTTCTTTTGTAAACTAAAACCCAACATCATGCTTGAAACTTTTATTTTTAGATGATACCATTCAAATTTTTGTTTTGTGTGTGACTGCATAAACAGCTTTTAGAAAGGAAGGGAACATTTTAATAGAATCTGACTTTTGTTCCCCATTTCCCCTAGGACATATAGCTCATTTAGAAGTTATTCAGTGTCTGGTTTTCACTGGTTTGAAGCTTTTGAATAAAATTGTACATCCCTAAGAGAGAGGAGAGATTAGACACAAATCCTGCATTTAGAATGGTGCTTAAATATAATTCTGTGTCACTTGACATTTAGTTTGCTGAAGGGTAAGACTTTGTCTTCATCTTTCTGAAAATAGATACTCTGTCCTACTGTTTCTGTTTTTAAATAAAATTGTGGTTCTGCATAGGCCACCATATTTAAGATGTATAGAGCTGCATAGAAAACTACTTAAAATAGTAGAACTTTAGATGTTATTTAAATCTATGCAAGGCTGTTTTCCCCAGTGTACATTAACTCCAGATCAGGATAAATGTTCTGGAACTGCCAGATTTTTATTTGTATCTGCCACTTCTTATAGACACAATGAAGAGAAAAATGCCATATGCTTGTGAACACTTTTAATTTCTTCAGACCTCTTTCATATCTATTACCTCATTTTATTTTCATAATCACTCCATAAAATAGAAAATTCTGTTACACATATTTTCATTTTTCAAATTAAAGGAGAGAGACCCCCTTCCCCCCGAACAGAATATTTCAGCAATGAAAAAGATAATAGTATAGTTGACTTTTGGACAACTCGGGGTTAGGGATACCAAACCCCTGTGCAGTTGAAAATCTGCATATAACTTTTGACTCCCCAAAACCTTAACTACTAATAGCTTACTGTTAACTGGAAGCCTTACCAATAACATAAACAACCAATTACCATAATCTGTTTTATATTATTATATACTGTATTCTTATAATAGAGTAAGCTAGAGAAAAAAATGTTATTAACAAAATCCTAAGGAAGAGAAAATATACTTACTATTTATTAGTGGAAGGTCATCATCATCAAGGTCTTTATCCTCATCACATTGAGTAAGCTGAGGAGGAAGAGGAGGGATTGGTCTTGCTGTCCCAGGGGTAGCAGAGGCAGAAGAGGTGGAGGAGGTGGAAGGGGAAGCTGGAGAGGCAGGCACACTCAGTGTAACTTACATTGAAAAAAAAATTCACATAGAAATGACTCATGCAGTTAAAACCTATGTTGTTCAAGGGTCAACTATAACTATAACTAGCCTGGCTTACACTCTGTCAGACGCCATTAAATGCTTATATAATTCTAAAAGAAACAAACTTATATTATCCCTTTTATAAAAGAGGAAAATGTGGTACAGAGAGGCAGAGAAACGTGTCCAGAGTCACACAAGTAGTACGTAATGGAGCTGGGATTTAAATCCTGGCTGTCTAGTTCCAGAAGCCCCACCCTCAGCCCGGGTCCCCAGCCTTTGGAGCTAGTAAGGGATAGAACAGGCACTGAGATTGCACTTCTGGCAAGCCCACTTCTCAGCTTCTGCAATCATCAACTCATGCCAATCTGGTATACCTATGCCCTACCCACTCTTTC
Source organism: Tarsius wallacei (assembly GCA_963574415.1). Lineage (NCBI taxonomy): Eukaryota > Metazoa > Chordata > Mammalia > Primates > Tarsiidae > Tarsius > Tarsius wallacei. The sequence goes on along the minus strand of CAUYQG010214694.1, from coordinate 82,900 downwards.
CCCCACACCCAGCTGCCAGCCCCAAAGATTTTGAAGCAAATCTGGATATTGTATCACTTTATTTGTACACATTCCTGTAGGCATCTCACAATAATGAAGAGTCCACTTTGCAACATAACTGTAACACCACTATTATACCTAAGTAAACTAATGTGGTGGTTTTAATACTACCATGTGCAGTCAATTTTCAGGTTTCTCTAATTGTTTCATTTGTGTCATTTTTCTTTTATAGTTTGTTCAAGTCAGAATGCAAATAAGATCCACACATTGCAGTTGGTTGACTTTTTTTAGGTTTCTCTGAAACTGTAGGTTCCTCTGTTCTATCTTTCTCTGTCTCAGGCAATCATGAGCATGTACTTTCTTTCCTTGCAATTTACTTATTGAAAAAACTAGGTATTCGTCTTATAACATTGCCTGTAGTCTAGATTGTGTTGATTTTAATTCTGTGTATTAGTTTACTGTTGCTACTGTAGCAGACTACCACAAACTTACTTTTAAACTACACAGGTTTATCATACAATTCTGGATGTCAGAGGTCTGATGTAGGTCTTATACTGGGCTCAAATCAAGGAGTCAGCAGGGCTGCATTCCTTTCCAGAGGCTCTAGAGCAGATATTGTTTCCTTGCCTTTTCCACTTTCAAGGCTACCGGCATTGCTTGGCCTCCATACGTAGCAATGGCACATTGAGTTCTTTTATCGCATCCCTCCAGTCCCCTCTTCTGTAGTCAAACTCCTTCTGCTTCTTACTTCACTGACTCTGACTCCTCTTCTGGATCCCACTCTCACTTTTTAGGACTCTTGTGATTACATTAGGCCCTCCTGGATAATCCAAGATAATCTCAACAAGAAAAGAAAAATCCAAGATAATCTCTCTATTTTAAGATGAGCTGCTAGAAACCTTAATTTCATTCTTTTCCATGGAACCTGATATTAACAGGAGCTAGGGAGTGGAGTGTGGACATCTTTGGAAGGTGGGTAATATTCTGCCCACCACCACCTGCAATATCATTTCATATATTCATCTTTCCCCTGTATTTTCTAGAAATTGGAAGTTGGAGAATTAATCACATTCCAGATCATTTTGTAAGCAGCAACGGTAGTGTTGTATACCTTTGTGGTGTTTTCTTGCCTTTCTGTCTTGGATGTTAGCAGCCACCAATGCTTGTTGCCTAGATCATTGGATGCATCAAAGGTTGCAAAAGGTTGATATCCCAATTCTATCATTCTTTCTTCACTTATTAATGGGATACATAAGGAGAAACTTGTTTTATTAACTATTTGGTTCCTCAAAAATTACACAACTTATATATGGTAAGCAGGATAAATACTTAATTTTCTTCACCACTTTTCACAATAATAAGCATCTTTCCAAAAAGACCAATGAGGTGTTTTTGATGTTTGAGTATTATATGAACTCGTGGAGTTTAAACTCATTTGTGTCTTAATATGTTAAAGTTATTGTCATTATTAGCATCTTATCCTATCTGGGACAAGCAGGAACACCATCAGGTTGTCTTCTGAGTCCTATCGACATGACCCCCTATGTCTTTGATCATTTTCTGGCATTCTGGTGTGACAGGATACTCTAGGTTCTTCTGGTAGTTTCCTGCCTTTTCTTTATGGAGCCTTGGTTGCTTTAAATAGGAAATGCTATATAGTGACCAGGTTAAGGTGTGCTTATTACTACATGGTTGGTTCTTACTTTTAGGCCTTTGGGAGAAAGAACCAGGAGTTATGATTTTTTTTTTAAAAATGTAAATGTGTCATGAGTTGATACTGATCATTCCAACTCAAATCAGTATTACAGGGTTTTTATTTATTGGTTAATGTACTTTTTAATAAACTCTCCTGTGCCTGCTCTTTCTCCAAAGAAAAAGCACCATAAAAATGTTCCTGTGGGCTAAATTAATCTGTACTAGGAAGCTAGCCAAGGCTGGGAAGGCTGTGTACAAAGAGCAATAATCCCCAAGACTTAGAGATTTACCATGAAGCAATGTTAGAGCTGGAAGGGGCCTTCAAGATTATAAGTTCAGTAATGCCCATACCTGGTCACGCATCAGAATTATAATGGGAAGTTTTTATAAACAAAGCCTCCTCACCCCATACCTACAAGTCCAGGATCACCAATGTAAGAACTAGGTATCTATTTTTATCAAGGTTATTTATGAGGAAATGGATGGTTTCTTCAGGATCTGAATAAGATTATTCCTGAAGATGCTAGTGCTTCCAAAAATCCCTTAGCACTAAACCTATGTTTAGATGGGTTAAGTGCTTTGGTTGAGGTTATATAGCCAAGGCAGAACCAAAGCCCCACAGTTCAATGCTGCCCTCCTCGGACATGGCCTCATAATACATATCCATTGTGCTTAAAATGTGGTGCCACTGGTATGCATTGTGATAGATTTCCATCACAACATGATGACTGTAGATTTATATAGTGTTTGCAATATACTATTTGTACCTTTTATGTTTAGATCTCCTGTCATATTCCGGAATACAGTCCAGATAGCCACAGTGCAAAAGATAGGCTGAGCAGGGTCTTGAATTGTCAGGAGAGGAGGGAATTCAGAGTGCATTGCTAGAAGGAGGGCCAATTGAACAAGAAGAGCAGAGCAGTGCTATCAGAGTCCCATGTAGGACTAGGGACCACCCAACAGGTGAGTGAGTAAAGCACAACACCCAGAACAAGGCAATTTTCTGAGATACTGGCAGCAAGTCTGGCTCTTTCCCCAGGTATGATTCTCCTTCCAGGCCAGGGCAGGACTCTGGCCTCTGGGAGGGAAGCTGACAAGAAGAGCAAGGAAGGGCCTCAGATAAACCAGGCATAGTTCCCCTCCCCGCCTCCTCCCGGGAGTTCCTAGTCTACTGGAGAGGCAAAAGGCTGTAATTAATTTTATGAGGAGAAAAGAACCAAACTCTTAGTTGGGTATGCTGAAGTACTTTTCCAAATATGTAATGTCCCAGGGAATAGGCACCAGAGACCTGGTGAAAAGAAACACTGGACCCTGGATAGCCAGGCAGAAGAGGTCCCTGGACAGGTAGTCAACCCATGTCCCACTAAGATCATGCAATAATTGTAACCATTTTAGCTGCCAGACATTGGGCAGCAGAAGGCTATTTCCTAGCCTTTTTGCTAAGAGACACAAAAGTGGTACTACCACTGGCTCCAGGGTGGGATGGGGCTGTCACTGTGTGTGCTAAGGAATCAGATAAGACAGAGGTCTTTTGTAGATTAGGAACCATGATTGGAGTCAGAAAAGAAGCAAGCTTGACCGAATGTTGAATCCAGGAGTGTTGGGATATATTCCACCAATACCTAAAAGTCATAGACTCACTGGTGGGATGTTAGAGATATTACACTGCACAGTCATGGAGAACTCAAACCCTCTGCTATTACATAAGGATTCATCCTTTGCAGAGAAGAGCATAAGCACTGGGGGCGTCAGATTGCCTTGGTTCAAATCCCACCTATTCCACATACTACTGGGTTACTTCTCTGTACCTCAGTTCCTTCACCTGTCAGGCAGATATGATAACAGAAGTGTCAACTTTCTAGAGACGCTGAGACCATTAAATGTCAATGTAAGTAAAGCACTTAGCACAGAGCCCAGCACATGCTGAGTATTCACTGTGTCAGCTATTTTTATGACTCCTGTTAATTGTCGCCAGTAATGATCACTGTCACCTCCCTTCCTACCAGTACTGTATCTGGACAGATGGACTGAATGCGCTACTAGGGAAAGACATGATGAGCGACCTGACGCGGAATGACCTGGACACGCTGCTCAGCATGGAAATCAAGCTCCGCCTCCTGGACCTGGAAAACATCCAGATCCCTGATGCGCCTCCACCAATCCCCAAGGAGCCCAGCAACTATGACTTCGTCTATGACTGTAACTGAAGAGGCCGGGCCCAGACACGCCCCTTCCAAAACTGGAAAAGCTAGCTAACAGGAGAGAGGAATGAAAACACCCACGCCTTGGAATCCTCCTTTGGTAAAGGGAAGCTGTGGGTCAACACTTCCTTCAGTCTCGCCTCTAGCCCCGGCATCTTTCAGCCCCCCACCTGGTGTCTTGCTCACCTCCCCAACTCTGTTTCTAGGCTCCACTGCTTTAGGTCACTTCCCATTGCTGCAGTCCACTGGTAGGACAAGAGCAAAGCCCACCACCAGTTAGAGAGCCAAAGGGCCCCTCCATCCTAGCCCCAGCAAGCATGCCCTTCCTTCCTGGAGTAGGAAAGCCAGCAGCCCAAACTGTCCCAAAACTGCCCGCCAGACCAAGGGGACTGCCCCAAGGCCCCGGTTTGGAAGCAGTGGCCTAGCTACCTGATGGAAGACCAAACACCACGCCCTTCTTTCCCTTCTCTCTAAAGTCAGCTCATGCCACCAGTTCCATTTGAATTGAGATCTGCTCTCCAATCTCCTCCTGCCTCCCTCCCCGCTTTTGCCTTGCCCTGTTCCCCTTTGGTCCCAAGAGCAGCAGCAGCCTCATCGTAGTCCTCTCTAGCATCCGTCTCCCGAACAGTCCACAGGTCCCACACCCACTTTGCAACCGCACTGTGACCGTGACCAACCTGCCCTCCTCGCTAGTGTGAGTCTGGGGTTTCCTCTCCGTACCCAGGCCAGTCCTGCCTTCTTGATGTTCACACATGCTCCCAGCCTCTTAGCTGAAAGCACAAATGGTGAAATCAGTAGTCATGCTCATCTCTAATAGACTAAACCTGAATGCCTCTGTGACGGGCTGTTGCTATCCAAGGGTTTGGAGTTACCTTCTCCTGGAGCTCCTGCTGCAACACAGTTTCCACAGGATGGTCAAGCTGTCAGACATCCAAGTTTACATCATTGTAATTATTACTGGTATTTACAATTTGCAAGGGTTTTGGGTTAGTTTTTTGGTTTTTTTTTTTTTTTTGCTTTGTTTTTGTACAAAAGAGTCTAACATTTTTTGCCAAACAGATATATATTTAATGAAAAGAAGAGATACATAAATGTGTGTACTTTCCAGTTTTTTTAATTATTTTAATCCCAAACATCTTCCTGAGAATAACATTCCCTTAAACATGCTGTGGAATAAAATGGATTGTGAGGAGTTGGGGAGCTGGTGTTTTGATTTGATAACTTGGTTGCTTGCTACTCAGTCGTCAGCATCACCTGGGAGCTTGCTGGAAATGCAGACTCTCAGTCCCTACCCCCGACCTGCTAAATTATGTGAGTTGTGTGCACGTTAGTTTGATAAACATTAAGAAACATTGCTCTTAGGGACCATGGAGCATTGCTAAGTCACCATAGGCTCTGATATCAGCAAAGAATGTTACTTCTGGCCAGACATGGTGACTCATACCTGTAATCCCAGCACTATGGGAAACCAAGACAGGAGGATAACTTGAGCCCAGGAGTTCAAGACCAGCCTGGGCAACATAGTCAGAGTCCATTTCAAAAAAAAAATTAGCCAGCTGTGGTGGAGTGTGCCTGTAGTCCCAGCTACTCAGAAGGCTTTGGCAAAAGTATCCCTTGAGCCCGGAAGTTTGAGGCTGCAATGAGTTATGATCATGCCACTGTACTCCAGACTGGGCAACAGAGTAAGACCCTGTTTCTAAAAAAGAGAAAGTTACTTCTAAGATCATCTTAACCCACTGAGAAAAATCAGACCCACTGTGTGAAGATATAATGTATTAATTTCACATTGTTGCCTCCTAACCCAGACCTTCTCTTTTCTCTCTCTCTTTTTTTTCTTCTTTACTATTACATAATTTGTAGAACTGGTCAAATTAAACACATCACAACTCTGAGGGAGCACATTTAGCAATGAAAAATGCAAACCCACAGACCCGAAATAAATTAAGCCAGAATTAAATAAATCTAACTGTGAATTAATCAATTATGGGTCAGAGCTCAGCAAAGGATTTTTCTTAGGTCATTTCCACCGGAGGCATCATCAGGAGCATAAACTCCAAGGGCTGAGAGGGATGTCACTACAGCTCACGCATGCAGAACTAAGTGCGGGGCAGCACAAGCTACTCTGGACTTGCTGCACAAGCTGTGGCTTCATCCAGGTCACTGCTCTTTACCGTCATCAGGATGTGCAATCACAGACTGACCTGGGATGAGAGGATGTGATCCAGAGCTCTCCATAAACTGCAGGAAAAAAGTCCTTTCTTACCCATAGTCATTCACAGGGGGGTCCTCCTTCCCATCAGAGCACTCACACCTGAGTGTCAAGTTGACAGTTCCTTCATCACTGAGCCTCAATGTTATTGACACATATGTCCTTCCTATCAGGAGCAGTTATTAATCTACCCATCATCATGATAAAATGATGTGTTAGGGAAAAGAAAGCAAAGTCATGTTAATTTTTGCTTAGAAGTCACAAGGTCCAATGCATGAAGACCTGAACTAAAATCTCTGAGGTCCTGCCACTCTCGTTTAAGAAACTGATCTATTCTGTGACCTATATGGAAAGAACCAGCCCCTCTCTCTTCTTGCACTCCAATATTGGTACATTCAATAGAAATGAACTCTTTAAGGACTATTAAAAAGAACATTCTCCTGCTTCTTCCTAGACTCTCGTCCCTCGGATAGGTGGAGCACCTGAGAATGTGCTATCATTGTTCTGTATTCCTTCACTTTGTGACCATGTGGAGAAGAGCTGCTGCCTGTATTTGGTCGCCTCATCTTCTCTCCCTAGGCTGTCCAAGGCTTCTTTCCCATTCGGTGAGCCCACCTCAAGCTCAACTCCTGTTGCCCACAGTTTTCTGAACTTGGGCAACTCAACCAAATCCAAGGCAAAGGTGAAGTAGGAAGCCTGACTTTGGTCAGTAAGCCTAAGTTGCATTCTCCAATTCATCTTTACCTGAAATAAAACTGATCACTTAATTTGAATCTGCTGATTTTTAGTCGCTATCTTATTCTTGTTCAGAGCCCACAGGAGGAAGAAGAATTAATGGACCCTCCCAAACCCCTGTGACTACTTTTAAGAGTAAGGAAGGCAGGGCAACCCCCTTGGGTCCCCTCCCACTGTGGGAGTTTTTCTGTTGTCTCAATAAATCCTGCTTTCACACTTTAAAAAAAAAGAGTAGGGATGCAAATAGTAATTGCAAAAAAAAGCCTGAGTGTTTCTGGAATTTATTCACAAGCCTGTTCTAAACCATCCTCCAGTTATCAACCACACCACGTCCTGCCCATCTGCTCCTACAATGAACAAAGCAGTTGGTGTCCCCAGTAACATGCATACCCTTCACTCATTTTGCTTTAGTTATGAAAATATTTTATAATTAACATAAATCTTGAAGAAGGAAATAAAGTATCCAAGCAATAATCAAACATGCTTAGAGCTAGACACTAGAAACTCAATTTGTAAAGTTAAAATTTGTAAAAATAAAGACAACATGTAAACAATTTGGGGAAATGATCATCAAGTAATTTAGTTAAATATAAAACCCAAAAGGTTGCAGCACAGTGTGGTAAATGGTATTATATAAATATGTACAAGGTAGAGGAGTAAGTAGAAAGGAGTTTGTTTCCAACACTTTTGAAAATGGTGTAGCAAGGGTACCTGCATAATGAACATTTGCATGCCTAACCCTGAATTCTACCCCACATCTTGGAAATTAAATTTAAAAAAAAAAAGAAAGAAAGAAAATGGTGTAAGTCAAACAAGAGAAGTGTAAAACCTTGAGAATGATCTTGAAAGAGAAATGTTCACTATGCAGGAGATAAACTTTCCAGGAAGAGCAAGGACTGGAAGCAGGAAAACCTGGCACTACTCAAGAAACTGTAAGTCATTCAATACAGTTAGCATAGAGGATGCATATGGGAGAGCAAGGGGAGGTACGACTGCAGAGGAAGACAAGCACAAATCATGGAAATCCTGACAGAAGTTGGCAAGGGACTTTTACTTGAGGGCAAAAGAGTGCATTAAGAGGAGTGATGTTGTCAGATTCGCCATTCAGAAATATCACAAAGACAAAACAGCCATGTGGGGGAAAACCTGGAGTGGGGGAGAGTTGGAAGAAGAGATATGAACAAGGAGATTATTGAAAGAGTCCCAAGCAAGCACCATTGGAGCCCAGACTTTGATGTCAGCAATGAAAATGGTGAGGAGGGGTAAAGTCATTAAAGAGGCAGTATGAGCAGGAAGTGGAGATCTTATTAAGCAATGGGGTGAGGGAGAGAGAAGAATGAAGATGACTTCTGAGTTCCTGGAATGGTTGAGTAAGCAGATAATGGGGCTGTTATCTCAAATCAGAAAGAGAAGAGGAACAGGAGATTTTAGGAAAGATAATGAAATGAGATGGTGTGAGATACTAGGTACTTGTTAGACTTCTCCAAACAGAAATATAAGATGTGAGGCAAGTGGTCACTTAACCACTGCGAGCCTTACTTCACTTATAAAATGGAAGTCTCAGTACTGGAGAGCATTGTAAATGAGGTGGCTGGAAACTGTCAGTGCTCAAAAAGTGTATCCCTGCCCACCTCTTCCTTTCACATCCTTTCCTCTGATATCCATGGAGGTTTGTGTCTATGATCTGTGGCATAGTTTGACTAAATGACAGAGTCCCTCAGTATCCATGGGGAACTGGTTCCAGGACCCCTGCAGATACCAAGTCCCTGATATGAAATGGCATAGTATTGGTATATAACTTATGTGCATCCTCTCATGTACTTTAAATCATCTCTAGAAACTTATAATACCCAATACAATGTAAATACTATGTCAGTCATTTGTACTGTATTGTTTTTTAATTGTTTCATTGTTGTTATCTTTTATTATATATTTTTTTCCAAATATTTTCCTTCCATGGCCGGTTGAATCCAAGAATAAGGAAACTGCAGACATGGAAGGCTAGCTGCATTTCAACCAATTCAACTTGTTTCATGCAAAACATAAACAAAAAAGGGAAAGGAAGAAAGGAAAATTTAAGAATTTGAATATGCTTCTTGAATTAAGGATTTGAGGTAACACAATAAAACTGTAATTTGAAATAAATTTGAAAGGGAAGGTATGGTTGGTATAATCCCATATAAAAATATAGTTATACCCTACAGCATGAAGCATTCGAATGAAGAAACTTGTGGAAGGAACAGAGAGAAATATGGGGGAGAGAACAGTAGGAGATAAGCTTGGAAAAAAATAAAGAACATTGGACAGCATGTCAAGTTGGAAGTGTATACTTTATGTGACCAGGAGCCACTGATTTATCTTACTTGGGTAAGTGGCATGACCAGATTTGCATTTTAAGATCACCACTGTCATGCTGGCAGCAGCACAAAAGATGAGTTGGGGAAAGATGGGACTGGAAGGGGAACATGTTAAAGGTGGTCCACTTTTAAAGCAGGTTGGCTGTTTCAATCATTCACTCAATCAATTAAATGACTGGGAACAAGTTGAGTCTGTCAGAGATTATATACAGGGTGTTGTATACAAAGGATATGATACTTGATCATCATCGCAAAAGACAGAAAAAAGACAAAAGTTTATACATTTAGCTCTTGAACAACAGGGGGGTTAGAGGCACTGACCTGAAAACGTCAAAAAATCCAAGTATAACTTTTAACTCCCCAAATACTGAACTACTAATAGCCTACTGTTGACGAGAGCCTTGCTGATAACATAAATAGCCAATTAACACACATTTTATATGTTATATGTATTATATGCTGTATTCTTACAATGAAGTCCATTGGAGAAAAGAAAATGCTATTAAGAAAATCATAAGGAGAAGAAAGTGTGTTTACTATTCATTAAGTTGAGGTGGATCATTATTAAGATCTTCATCCTTGTTGTGATCATGATGAGTAGACTTAAGAGAAAGAGGAGGAACAAGAGGATAGGCTGGTCTTGCTATATCGTGGATGGCAGAGGCAGAAGAAAATCCACATATAAGTGGGCCCACACAGTTCAAACCCACATTGTTCAAGGGTCAACTGTATTTCCAAAGTCCAATATGTAAATACAAAACCACATCTTTCTCAGACTAACTGAAAAAGTAAAAACTGTATAAATGCTGATTACAAGATATGTGCCTAAAACAAAAGCCACAAAATAATTGAAAATACAGAGATGAGCAAGATACACCAGCAAAAAGTCCCAGGGAGTAGGTAGGGAGAGGAGGTGGCAGAAAAGGAGCAAATAAATATTAGGCACAGTAAAACTGAAAATAAAAAGATGTGAAAATAAAGTTATTGTATAACACAGATACTCCTTGACTTATTATAGGGTTACATCCTGATAAACCCATTGTAAACTGAAAATATCTTAATACACTTAACCTACTGAGTGTCACAGCCTAGCCTAACCTACCTAAAATGTGCTTTAACCACTTACATTAGCCTAGAGTTAGGCGAACTCATCTAACACAAAGCCTATTTTGTAAGACAGTGTTAACTATCTCATGTACTGCATATTGCTAACCTGGGAAAGATCAAAATTCAAAGGACCTCAAAATCATGACAGTACCACACAATCATAAAATCCAAAAAATTTTAAGTGACCCATTGCAAGTTTGGACTTCCTGTACTCTTTTGTACTGATATAATTTATCATGTTGATGTTACTGACAAGAATATCTACATGCCAAATAAAGTTGCCCTGAAATATATAAACCAAAACGATTACATATACAAGAGAATTGATGAGCACCATTCCTTAGGCAGAACCTTTAAATAGTGGTTTATAGGTTTTATCTAACATGACTAACTGAATTCAAAAGATGTTTTGATATATGTAATCTACAAAGACTATACATTCTTTATTTAGCTTTGAAATATGTTCACATTTAATCATATAGTTGGCCACAAAGAGAATCTTTACACCATGAGAGAAAATAAATATAAAGAGCTTCTGGTTCCATGGCAATACCCAGCATCCTCTCCCAAAAATTATTCTAAATACAATAAAAAATGAAATACAATTTAAAATGATTTTAAATGATTTTCCAGGAACTTGTATTAAAACATAAGAAATCCACAGCCACCGATGATGAGGAGAGAACTGAAATTCTAAGCTAACCAAAATAACTAAGCTAATAGCTGAGGATGTGGCTTCCCCCAGATGTTCAGGACCGTGATAGGGGTAGGCTCTAGTGTCCAGGTGGAGAGAGAAACCAGGCCTCATGTGCATGCTAGGTGAGGAGTGGAACTGGGGTCAGAATACTAGGAGGGCTACATTCTCAGTTGCAGGTTAGATAGGGGAAAATAATAATATAATAAAATAAAACTATCCATTGTCACAGGAAACTAACATGAAATCGTCTCTGACTGGACTATGGCAGAATAAGGCTTGCCTGAAAATTTGAAGCCTTAGGCCTATGACTCATATGGCTTTAGGGTTCAAGTCCATACAACTTCCATATGTCTTCAAATGCCTACTTAAGAGACTAACATAAAGCATGACCCTGGGCTGCATAGAACTGGAACTCCTGATAGATGTAAATTAAAGAACTATTCTGGGTATAACTCCAACAAGTCAAGCTACAAAGGATTTCCACACAAAACCCAAACACCATTACAAAGTTGTGTGCAAAAGTAATGTGTGGCAGCAATCTATAATGAGTAAAAAGATTACATAACCCCAAACTTGACATAATAGAATAAAAACATGAAAATAACATAAAGTTAATGTGTTTAAAATGTAATCAAAACTCCCAGAATAAAAAAGATGTCGGAAGCAATAAAACATGAAAACATAGTCATTGGAAATAAGAACTCAGTGGCATGTTAAACACAAGATAGGTAGTAGAGACAACTGGAGAAAGAAATAATAAAGTGAAAGACAGATCTGAGGAAAATTACCCAGAAGGCAGCATACAGAAATTAGAAATTTTTTAAAATGTGAAGGTTAAACAGCATGAAGATGAGAACTCTAATAGGAGTTCTAGAAGGAAAGAATAAGAAATGGTGGAAATGCAATATTTTAAGAAATAATGGCTGAGAATCTTCCAGCAAAATATAAATCCTTAAGCTTTGAAAATTGTATAAAGTCCCAAGCAAAGTAAGTAAATCTACATTGATAAAAATTATAGTGATGCTGCAAAATACCAAAGACACAGAAAATGTTAAATAGCTAGAGAAAAAGATTACTTTCAAGGGAACAATTAGCCTAAAAACTGATACCTCGGTAGCAAAAATAGAGAAGTGCTCTGAGTGAAGTGCTCTGAGAATTTTCAGGTCACGGCATATATTGAAAATTGTGATACCTGTATGACACATTGGGGCAAACAGATGAGGCTGTTCAGGTAGGGCCACAACCCAAGCTCTGCCTGTTCTGACACTCTGGGGACAAGGACATCAATACTTGTGCATACCAGTATCCTATCCCCAGTGCATTGCAATGAAGAGAGAGGTATGATTGCAACATCAGCTGAGAGGCTGAGTGCAAGTCTGAAGATATCATGCTGTCATAGTGATAAGGATTTTTCAAGTCAGCCTGGGCTTTGAGAGTGTCAGCTTGATGGGCCCTGGCTAGCCGAGCCCCAGGAGTGTTGGCTCTAATGGACTGGCAAGCCAAGTCCAGAGAGTGTTGCTGATTCAGTAGGCTGGCAAGCCAGCCCCCAGAAGTGTTTCAGCTTCAGAGTCTCGCCTTCTGCTGGCAGCTCCCTCCGAGATGCAAGGCCCTTCAGCTCTGATGATCTTCTGCAGCTCTTCAGATCACGGTTCTTGTCTCCTACCCAGGAGGTATGAGGGACATGAGAGTATGGAAAGTTGAAAAAAGCAGGATTTGCCTTGGGAGGCTAAGGTGAGTGGATTGCCTGAGCCCGCGGGTTCAAGACCCGCTTGGGCAACTTGGTGAGACCTCATCTCTACAATATATCAAAAAATTAGCCGGTTGTGGTAGTGCACTTGGAAGGCTGAGGTGGAAGGATTGCCAGAGCCCAGTGGCTTAAGGCTGCAGTGGCCAGGAGCAGCCACTGCACTCCAGTCTGGACAACAGAGTGAGACTCCAACTCAAAAAAAAAAAAAAGAAAAAGAAAAAACAGGATTTATTGAGAGGACAGAAAAGCTCCCAGAGCAGGAGGGAACCTGCTGGGGTTGCCAATCTGGGGCAGAAACCCAGTGCTTATATAGCCCTAAGACTGAGCCGATTGGCTGGCACTAGGTGTGAACTGATTGGTTGGCACTAGCTGTGCTGAATGGTCACCACTAAGAATCAATCGGTAGGAGGCGGGGGCTTAATGGTGAGCTGATTGGTTATTTTTCCATCCCAGCAGTGAGTACTCAAGCTCTAGTTTGAGAGGCTTGTAGGGAGCTTGTTTACCAATCAGGAAGATTTTTATATTTTGTTACTGGGGGACCCACCCTGTCTGTCTGCCTAGCTTTTTCTCTAGCTATCTCCTCTCTCAATAGCATTGACAGAAGATAGTTATAAACTAGAATTCTGTTTCCAGTTAAACTTTACTCAAGAATGGAAACAAAATAAAGACATTTCCAACAAGGTTCAAGAAAATTTGTCACTCATGATCTCTAAAAAGTGAGGGGAAAAAGGTTAATTTGGAAGTATATCTAAACTAGAAATAAACGTGTAAAAACAACAATAATAGCTAATTTTAGGTGTTTTAAAACAACATGGAATTAAAATACAGAAGAATATAACATACAATGAAAGGGTGTAATGTAACATTTTGATGTAACACATTTGAACTTTTTATTTTTCAGACAGATACTAATTTTTTAGACTTTAAATCAACTCTACATGTTAAAAATTAAAGCATAATTGTTGAAAATATTAGAAACAAAGTGTGTGACTATCCTATCAATAGACAGGAAAATGTAATAAAAAAATTAAATCAATTCATAATAAATAAAATAAGAAAAAAGAATAATAAAAAATGTGAAGAGGAAATCAACAGCCAACTAACAAAGCACAAGTATAATTTACCAGTAGACTAATGTAAAAAATATTTACCATCACAAAAACTTGAAATGCACATTAAAATGAGATACCTTTTTGGCCTATCCAATGAGCTAATGGCTATATAATTAAGCATTACTTCCCTTAATGTATAAATAGTATTACAAATTAACAAGAAAAGCAAAATAATCCAACAGAGCATAATCCAAAAGAAATGTGAATTTAAGATAATATGTAAATTCTCAAAGAACCATAAATCAATAAGCAAAGAAATGATCAATGTCACAAATATAACAAAAGGCACATTAATATCTTTAGTTAAACTTTTGTCTAAGAAAACTTTTAAATATTGAGTAATGGTAAAAGCGGCATGAAACAGGCTCTCACAATCTCTCTGGAGAAAAGTAATAGATAGCCAAGATTTTCAAATATGACTGACTCGTAGTCTTATAATTTTCCTCGTCAAATGGAATTGCTCTGTTTTGTTTTTGTGTTGACATGCTAGCCCCCGTGTATGATTTTGTTTTATAAAAGGATCCCAATGTTAAAAAATAAAATATTAAAACCCCATAGCTAAAATAAACATCTATGTAATACCATGACACACATCATTGGCATTCAAAATTGCATGAAGTGGTCCATTAAAAGGAAAGATGTTAAAAGATGTTAACTGGAAAAAAAAATAACTTATAAAACAATATGAGAATGTGTATGTGTTTTATCCTTAAATGTCAATGTGTTTATTATATATATCTAGAAAAGGATTTAGAAAAATATACACTAAGGTGTTTTTAATGGTTTTCTCTGACGGAATAGAATTCTGGGAATTTATATTTTTTGTTTGTTTATTGAAAGTCTGTGTTTCAGATTTTTGCAATAAGCATGATTTGCCTTTGAGATAAGATCATTTTATTTTGCATTTTAAGTCCAGTGTCAGCAGATTACTGTCCTGCACTAACTTTTTCCACTCTATCCCCTACAATGCTTTCTTGCCCCCTGCAGTCTCACTTCCTGCTTCGTTCCCACTTCCACCAGTGCGCTGTGTCTCTGTTTATCCACCATCCACAGTGGGCACTCAATGAACTTCTTTTGACCGCAGGCCTTCCATCTCTTTTCTCGTCTTTCCCCCTTTCTGATCAGCCCCTTCTGTAGCTTCATGGGCAATGACACCCCTATCTCCACCCCTAGTCTGTCTATCCTAAATTCTTGCAAAAACTTCTAACAGCAAAGGTTATAACTGTCTCTTTGGATGATGAAATTTATTGGGCAAAATCATAGATTTTTGGTAGTCATTCATTTGACCTACCATTCAAGAGCAAGAATCCCATCCTCAAGCCAGCCTTTGCTGGAAAACTATTGTGCCAAAAACCCAACTAGCCATCAACATGCCCCCTTCTAATACTGAATAAACTGAATATATCTGAGCATATGAGAATACTCACTACATTTAGTGAATTTCACCTACAAGTCCCATGTGCACCCCTTAAGTCCATATGGGTACATTCAATCCATCTTATTCACGATAACCCTTAAATGTTTTAAAATAGCCATTATATCCCTTTTGAGTCTTCTCTTTTCCCATTTATTTCAAGTCTTCCTGTGTGGCATGGTTTATAGTTCACCTACAATAGATAAATTTTAGTTGAATAGAATTCTGTTTAAAATAGGTCACTTGAAACCAATCAATTTTCTAAATGCATTTTGACAGTCCGCAAACAAAAGTCCTTACTTGAAGAGTATTTTTGCACGATTAAAGCTTAAGAACATAATCATTTTTTTAAATTTCATTATTTTATTTTATTTTATTTTATTTTGGGAACCAGGTAACAGTATAGACCAAAAACTCGAAGAGATTTAGCAAGATCTAATGATACCAAACATAATTTTTAAGAACAAAGGCACAAAATAGGACATTATAAAATAATCCTTAAGTGCTTTTCTAGATAATGATGCTGATCATGTTTGAGAGGGTGAGGGAGAGACAACGAATATGTGTATGATAATTACTGATTGTTGAGGAAACGTTTAACTTTGGGGTGATGCCCTCATTCTTCAGCTGTTAAAGCAATATTAGCTTTGAAGTTCTGAGTCAAGTTCCAGTTCTAACGCTTGCTGGCTGTGTGACTTCAGGTAAATTATTTCCTTGTTTTTTAAGACTTTGTACAATTCTTTTCAGACAATGGTTGAAGGATTATATTGAGTCAAGTTTATCAGTTTTAAAGGACAGTGTCTAGAATATAGCAAATACTCAATAAACAGTACCTAGGAAATACTCATAGCCAGACCCTTCTGATGCCAAAAACCAAACATATGCCCACTTTGAGGTCCCTTTGAGTTTAAGAATCAGGTCACACTCACCCCTCTTCTCAAGCTTGCTGCTGACCTCGTGAATTTTATGGCTAACTAAAACTCTCACACTTTTTCCTCCTGAATTGATATTGTCTTGTCACTGACAAGACTGCCCGTGTAGTAGTGCTAAGTGTTGAATAAGGGGGCCCAACTCTGGATATTACCTGGAAAACCAGAATCAGTGGTCCAACCTGCAGAAGTAGAATACAGCTAAAAGTGGAAAGTGAGTCAACTTGCAGGAGTCAGGCAGAACCAACAAATGATGGCAGCAAGGCTGGGAGCTAAGGGTTATCTAAACAGTGCTAGAAGTGATGGCAAAGTCTCTGCAACTTGCCTTTGTTGTACATAAAGCGTGTGGTGCTTATGTGGTCTGGCTGCCATTAATACTAATAGGTACTGTTTACTGATAACATGGTGAAGGCATTGTGCTAAATGCTTTCCTTGCACTGTATCCTGTCGTTGGGAGCGTAAATTAGTACAACCTCTATGGAAATTGGTATGGAGATTTCTCAAGCAACTAAAGGTAGATCTACCATTTGATTTAGCAATCCCACTACTAGGTGTCTACTCAAAGGAACAGAGGTTGTTAAATAAAAAAGATACCTGCATTTGTATGTTCATCACAGCACAATTCACAATTGCAAAGAAGTGGAATCAACCTAAATGTTCATCAATTGGTCAGTGGATAATGAAAATGTGGTATATATACACTATGGAATTCTATTCAGCTATCAAAAAGAATGAAATAATGTCCTTTGCAGCAACTTGGATGGAATTGGAGAACATCATCCTAAGTGAACTAACTCAGGAACAGAAAAATCAAATACTGCATGCTTTCACTTATAAGTGGGAGCTAAACCAAGCGTCTGCAAAGGCACAGAGAATTATATAATGGACCCTGGAGACTCAGAAGGTGGAGGGGGGAAGGGGTGGAGGGACAAAAAAATCACCTATTGGGAACAATGTGCACAGGTGAGGGGGGTGGGCATACTTAAAGCCCAGACTTCTTTGCCACTATACAATGCAACCATGTGGCCAAAAACCATTCGTACCCCCTAAAGCTATTGAAATAAAGAAAAACAATCCGGACTGGGTGGCTCAGCCTGTAATCCCGCAACTTGGGAGGCTGAGGTGAGTGGATTGCCTGAGCCCACGGGTTCGTGACCCGCCTGGGCAACTTGGCGAGACCTCGTCTCTACAATAAAATCAAAAAATTAGCCGGGCGTGGTAGCGCGTGCCTGTAGTTCCAGCTACTTGGAAGGCTGAGGCGGAAGGATCGCCGGAGCCCCGCAGGTCGAGGCTGCCAGGAGTGTGCCACTGCACTCCAGTCTGGGCGACAGAGTGAGACTCCAACTCAAAAAAATAAAAACAAAAAACAAATAAAAGGAGGAAAAGCTGTGTTAAAAAAAAGTCAAAAACACTAAGACTTTTAGATCACACAGTAAGGAAGGGGTTAAACTGTCAAACTTTCTCTGACTTCATGGGCTCTACTATCCTTAAAAGGACAGTTTGTGGTAAAGCTTCATCTTTTGATAATTATGTCATTCATTTTTTTTGGATCCTAAGTGTGAGATTTTTCATTTCTCTTTGGGATGGGGGGAAATAGGCTACCATATTTTGCTAGTGGAATCACTTATCTCCAGCACACTAGGATTGCCTGTAAGCCCTGTGAGCTGTGCCCTGGACTCTAGCCTGCGTGGGGGTCTACAGACCCTGTCATGGTCCCTGGGTTCCATGACTCACCTGTTCAACCTCACATCTGAGTGGGTCTCAACAGCTGAATCGGTTCTCCTAGGTTGTTTTTGTTGTTGTTGTTTTGTTTGTGTGTTTTTAAACCAGAGATCCATAATGTCTTGTTCTGGTCATAAGTTTTGAGAGAACCTCCCCACTGTTCTCGTATTTCCACTGAACCTGAATTTATCCTGGGTTCTCCCAGCTCTTCTCTTTCTGATCCTTTGGGTCCTCTCTCTCTCTCTCTCTCTCTCTCTCTCTCTCTTCTATATTTGCTCCTAGTGAACTTCTCTTTGAGTTCATTGTGCTGCAAGGCAGACTTTGAAAGGGTTACATTCGAAAATATATGTCCAGAAGTTGTTTGGAAACTTTGGAAAATTGTTGCCAAAAATATGTATACACATTTTAAGAAAGGAAAAAACTATATCAAAATTGTAATGCTCGATATATACCATTAACAAAAGAGAACTACAAGTCACATTTGACTTCTGCAATTACAAGAGGTGCTCAAAGCAGTTACCATCAGCATCCAGACTTTCCTAATTACAGCAAACTAAAAGTAATACATAGATAACATCGCTTAAAATCTGTATACATTTTTTTGGCACCCTGGGTATATGCCTTTCAGCTGCCATAGGGTCACTCTCTTGTTTCAAGAAGCATCTAAGATGCTTCCTATAAACAGCTTTCTAGCATTCCTCCCATTACAAACTAGTAGCTCTTTGAGAAGTGAGAACATTTCTTCTCAAGACTGAATTTTGCATTTTCCTATTTACAGTTGGAAAAGAGTGTTACATTACTACCACAAAATGCAAAGCAGAAGAGAGAGTAAGAGCCTGGGTGGGTGTGGAGCTTGGCGCAGCGGAGGCAATATTGCTGTGCTGGTATATTTTCCAGCGGCATGCAGCTCTCCAGAGGCAGCATCCAGGGCTGACTACCTCCATGAAGAGGAAGGCAATGTCACATCCTTTTGCCCTGTCTTGGGGCCCTCTCTCTCTGGCACCTACTGTGAGTGGAGTGAGGAGAAATGAACAGTCATACATGCAATTTCGTTTGGCTCAAGTCATCTCAGCATCTGTAAAGCAAGAATTCATCCATCACCAAATAAAGTCATTATCGAAGCAGCTGTTACCTAGACATGACTCTCAGCTGGGCAGGTAGGAGAGCAATTTATCTCTTTGCAGCAGCTTGCCAACATCTAACCTGTGATTTACAGAGGAGGAGAAATCCTCAGAATATAAAGTTCATGTAGGATACCAAAAACAGTTCTTTAATTCTTCTTAATAATATTTGTCTACGATTTTTAATACATAAATTACTCAAAAAATTCAAAAGCATGTTCACAGGAAAAAATTTACTTCTAATCAAGAAAATAACCATCAATATTTTAATGTTTTCTTTCTGAGCAAAGAGAACCGACAATATACTGTATATTTTATGTATTGGTATCACCCAGTGGAATGAAGTCAGCTGGGAAGAATGAGTCTATTCATACACCTGCCCTCAGTGTAGCCAGGTTTCTTTGGGATCTCATTCAATGATCCTATTTGTCTTCTGCTAGAGCTTCACACGTTGTTTCATGTGACCCCTCACTATGATCTCTGGAGAAGCCTCCAGACAGGTCTAGGTACTCTTGACTTCACATGTCAGATATCCCTATAAATACGGTTCTCAATGTTCAGAATTAATAGATGAGAAGGATACCAAAATTAAGTAAATCCTATATATCACATGGGGAAAAGTTAAAAGAAATACTTCAAGTCAAAAGGAAATGAGATGATGCAGGATTTTGGGGAAATGTTAATGGACCTCAACTTGAAAAACAAAGAGCAAAGAAATACTGGCCAAGTCAGTTAGATTTGCTCCCCTTGGGGCTCACTGTATTTCCATTGGAGTATTTTCCCTCAGCCCTCTTTAAAACCTCTTTACAAGAAAGGAAGATATGCCAGTCACACACCTTACCTTCAGAGAACTCATGAATGACAATATACATCAACCTTTAGGGCCAGGGCCCTATTGACATTTAGGGCCAGATGACTAGTTGGTGTAGAGTCTGTCCGGTGCTTTATAGGATCTTTGGCAGCAACCCTGGCCTCTACCTACTAGATGCTAGTAGAACCTGCCCCTCTCCCCCTTGTTTTCACAATCCAAAATGTCTCCAGACATTGCCAAATGTCCCTTGGGGAATGATGGTGAGGGGCAAAATCACTCCAAGTTGCGAACCACTGAACCAGATATGCAATGACCCTATTTGCAAATCACAAAAAAATGTAACAACAACGTCCCTGGGTCATTAAGACTGAGAGCTATCTGGGTTTGGAAGGAAACAAAAACAATCCACATAACTCATTTATTTTAATCCTCTCAGCAACCTTTCAAGATAGTTCTTATTTCCTTCATATGACAGGTGAGAAAACTGAGGCTCAGAGAGGATAAGTGACTTGTCCAAGATCACATGGCAAGTAAACACAGAGCTCCTTCCTAGTGTCTCAAGCAAGGAAATCTTATAAATTCTGAATGTATAAATTCTAAATCAGAACACCTAGAGCATGAGGAGGTAGGTTTGAACAGAGGCAGACTTCAGTGACGCCCAAAACTGAGTAATTCCACAGAGAAGATTTTACCTACTTCTAAATCCTCTGGTTTGTTTAGAATTACTTTGTCAACAAAATTGTCATTGGAGTGTTTTGTGTACTGATTGGACCATGCAATTAAGCCTCCCTTGATAAAGGCCCATTAATTTTAAATCGTATTACCATCAGCATGACATCCATTTGTGCTGCTTTTCGAACAAGCAGCAGAGATTTGCCCAGGGATGTCAGTGTCAGAACGTGTTGCCAGGAGTCTCACGGCCACATCTTCCTTCCCTACCCCTATGATCCCCTCCAGACACTGTCAGTTCACAGCACATTAAACTCAAAGTTTCTTCATGCAAGGAAAGCCTCTGCATCTCTCAAGAGCCCGGCCATGGTGTCTAAGTGTTGCCTGAATCTGATAGCAACAGAAGATTGAGCGTCTAATCAGATTAGTAAGGAAAAAGGATCTTGTGTCATGACTTGCAGTCCCTTGATTTGAATCCGCCCCTGTTTCCATGTGGAGGGATAAAAACAGAGAGAGATTGACACAGATTATTAAAAAGCCTCTTGGCCCCAAAGCCTTCACTGTCTCTTAGATCTTCTGGGCTTTCTTTGAATAAAACATATGCTAAGCAAGACAGAAACTGTGAGGACTGATCTCTCCAGAACCACTTCAGCCAATGAGGAGCTGGCAAGTCCACCTCTACTGCTTAAGATGACACCATGCCCAGAAAAGAGTGCTGAGTCATGCCATGTGGGGCAGCACAGGGCAGGCCCAATGCCATGGAACTATTTCTGGAATCTGCACATCTACCTGGATCCAGTACTAACTATCCTTTTTTTGACACTTAATTTTCTCAGCTCCTCCTCATTCTCTGCCTTTGAAATATTACATATCTTTATAAACTTTTGTCTTTTGCAAAATCCCTAAAGCCATAATAAGGAAGCTAAATCCCTTTATGCTCTTGGACCCTTGCTTCTCTCTTCAGACCCATCTTGTTTCCTGTGAAGGCTTGAAAAAGAAGTGCCAAGGTGACCAAGATAGAAGAAATATTTGGGAGGTAGAAGAGACAGCACCTGGAGGCCAACTGGATGTGGGAATAAATATGGGGGAACTCTGGGGTTGCCTGCTTGATTGATTAGGTTGATGGTAGAGATGTTAAACAGCAGAATGAGAACAGGATGGGCAAGGGTGGGGTGAGAAGAATAGATCTGGGAGAAGATGCTTGCATGTAGGTCATAGAGGGTTGAGCCTCTGTGGGACATTCTAGGAAAAATGCCAGGAGTGGAGGTGAGATTTCCCTGCCATGACCCCTCACAACCCTCTCGTTTGCCGTGTTCACTTGAACATGCCAGTTCCCTGCTCCATTGTCTTTTAGTTGGGAAGGAGACCTAAAGGGAAATGGCAAGCCAGGGACTACAGTAAGATTTTTGGTGATGGGGAAAATAGAAGGAGAAGAAGAAAACTACTGTTTTCTTCTTTGCATTTGTAGACCAACCCTTCGAGTTCTGGAAGAACAGTCAGGCTGCAGCTTTGACCTCCAAGCTCAGCTCCAAGGTCGTCAAGTTCTCACCCCTGAAGGATCCCTCATCCTGGAAGAGTCCACAGTCTCCACAAAGAACAACTTACTTGTTTTATTGTGTTTTTTTATTACTGATATTATTATTTTTAATAACGGCTGTGGTTTGAATGTTTATGTCCCTCCAAAATTCATGTTGAAACTTAATCTCCAATGTAATGGTATTAAAAAGTAGGGCCTTTAGGAGATTATTAGGCCATGAGATCTCCTCCTTCATCAATGAGATTAAGACCCTTAAAAAAGAGACTTCATAGAGCATTTGGCTATGTGAGAACACAACAGGATGGTCCTTACATTCTAGTATATAAATTTGGATTTGTTTTGATTTTCATTTTAGCTCTTGAGCTTTAGGTTTTAGTTTTAATTACTTATATTTTTATCTCTAAACCTTTCCTTTTATCTCTCTGAATTTTTATTTTAATCCTTTTATGGATTCATTTAAAAGATTTTTTTTCATTCTTTTAAGTTTCTCAAATCTTCTACCCTTACATTTTTAGCTTGTCTCTTCCAATAATTATCTTACTAATTGTTCTCTTTTGAATTTCTTCGAAAATTATTCTTCCTTTAAGTCTATTATTTTCCCCCTTCATTTGTTGTAGCTTTTGTTGTTCGTGTTATATAATAAGCTAGACTTTTTCATGAAGGCTCTAGATATAACTCCCTGACTTCCCACACTAATCAGAGATTAAAGTTCTTTCCCTTCCAGCTGTGCACCTTCTCTCAGGGTAGACTCAATAGATTTTTTCACATAGATTTTTAGAAATTAATCCTAAAACAAAGTGCACACACACACATTCATGTCTCTTACCTTATGAAACAAAATTCCTTTCCAGTCAACAATTTTGCATCTGCAGATGGCACGTCCGAAGGGCTGGAATAATGATGTATCACTTTATCACATTATAAGAAAGCATAAATTTATCTCTGCCTCCATAGAATTCAAAGAACAATAGAAGAGAGGGACCTCTATGACATGTAGTCTTGTCCAGAGAGAAAATATCATGGGAGCAATGGAATAGGAAATTGGACCAATTAATAGAGGTAATCTAAATGCTAAGTTAGTTGTGATTGGGAAGAGCCATTTGAGAGAGAGAAAGTTATTTAGCCTCTACTATGTGCTGAAGACACCATCCTAAATGCTTTAAAACATGGCCTCCTTCATGCTTATAATGACAACTTTCTGTAGAAAATATTATCCCCATTTTACAGATTAGAAAACTGAGGCTCCCAGGGGTTAAAAAATTTGTTCATGACATTTGTTCATAGACACTAAATAATAGATCCAAAAAAATTAACTAATTCTCTCTGGTTTTAAAGTCTGTGCTTTAAATACTATCTTCCCCTCCCTCCTTGGGGTAAAGATGAAAGAGCAAAAGGCTGGAAAGTAAAAAGTAGAACATGGAAAATGTTCTCCAAATACATAATCAGGGCATTTCAGAATTCTAAGGCACAAGGAGCTCTGCTAGATGTATTTGCTGCCTGGGCAATCTGGAAGCGAATATAAGGAAGAAGACCAAGACATTCACAATTGACTAGAGGTGCAGAGGTGACCAAGACAGAAGGGATATTTGGAGGGTAGAAAAGATAGTGAGCACCTAGAGTCCGGTTGGATGCAAGGGAGGCGGGGGTGGGGGGTCACAGTAGGCCTGGAAGGAGAGTCATCTAGTCCTCTGGAATTGTACCTTCCAAGTGGGAGATGGTGTGCAGAGAAGCCCGGGTTGGTCTGGAAGTGTGTGTAGATTCCTGGGTTGTCATAACAAATTGTCACAAACTGGATGGCTTAACTCAACACAAATTATTATCTTAATTGTGGAAGCTAGAAGCTCAAAATCAAGGAGTCAGCAAAACCATGGTCTCCCTCCCAGCAACAATCCTTGGTGATCTGTGGCTTGCAGCTGCACGAGTCTAATCTCTGCCTCCATCACTAGGCTATCTTCGCTGTGTGTTTGTGTGTGTGTGTGTGTATACAGGATACACGCATGCAGGATCACATGGCACTCTGTGTGTGTCTGAGTGTGTCTCTTCTTTTCTTATAAGGACACCAGTCAGATTGAATGAAATGCCCACCCTACTCCAATATGACTTCCTTTTAAATTAACTGATTAATTGGCAATAAGCCTATTTGCCAGCAAAGTCACATTCTGAGTTTCAGGAAGAACATCGGTTTTGGGGAACAATAGCCAACCCAGTACAAGGTGCAAGTGGTGCAAACAACCTGTAAGAGCCTGCAAGCCTCTATTATCCAAATCTGAATTTGGGGTTCTCAAATTTGGCTGCATTATGGAATCACCTGGGCTGCTTTAGCCAATCCTGTTGCCCAGGCCCACTTATAGAGATTCTTATTTAATTGATGTCAGTACAACTTGGGCTTTATGAATTTCCAAAGCTTCTCAGATGATTCAAACATGCAGCCAGGACTGAGAAGCACCGCAAGAGAGAAGGTGAAGGTGAGAAGTCAGTCAGTTCATAATGAGTTCGATAATGGGGGTAGCTTTATCTTGCGACCCCTGGGATTTGGGAAGCAATTGGATTGGAGTGGAAGGTACTCTGGGTCTTACACACGGGTTTAGGTTTAACCTTCTTTTTGTTAGTTATTTGCACTTTCTGAACCCTAGATCCTTCTATAAAATGCAATGGTTGGGCTAAATGTGTTCTGAGTACCATTTATGCTATTAAAAAACATTTGATGTCATTTATCACATTTGTTATTTGCAAGTATTGGGTTTCTGCTATTAAGTGGCCTCTTAACCTCTATGACTTCCACCAAAAAATAAAGATATATTCTGGTCAAGCAGCCTACCAATTTATATACTTTGTAGAGGTAGAGCCCATGTGTTTTTTTTGTTGTTTTTTTTTTTTTAGCGACTAACTTCTTAAGACACGGCATAGTGTCTGGCACACAGGGAGCACTCACAATTGCTATCTGTATAAGGAACATTCCAGTGCAGGTTAACCTACCCCAACTCTCACCCAGGCCTGTGGCCATGGTAGTAAACCACATGCCAATACTAAAAACTGGGTCTGATATTTTAAAAATAGTATAAAGTATGGTTCCTCCTCTTACCAGCTGAAAGGTGTGTTGAAGTTTAATTCATCTTCCAAACCTCAGTCCTCCCATCTGTGAAATAAGAGTGATAATGATTTAATAATTACCTAGTGAAGGAATAGTAAGGATTGGAGATAATATAATTAAATTTTATAGGTGGTTGGCAATAAATAAAGGAGTTTAAACTATTTAGCAGCAGATATATATATATATATATATATATATATATATATATATCACTGTCACTGAAATTGAAAAAAAACTCTCTAAAACCTCTTGGGGAGTATGAGGAAATCTATGCCTAACTTCAGCCAGAGAACCATGATATTGTTAACTAAAAGCAGGAAAGATTCCCTTTTTAAGGTTTTAACTTTTAGTACTGCTAACACTTGGAATTGAAATAAGTTACATCTATAGAAATTTTACCTTTTAGTAATGTTGGACATTAATATGTCACCAAATCTCACATGTGACATAAAATGTATGATGCAAATATGTAACTGTTTTTAAAGGTGGCTAATAGGATCAATAATATCCTTTATAACATTGTTCTTTATTACTTATCTATCGCTCTGCCACAATTTACCACAAAACTTAGCAACCTATAATAATAAACATTTATCATTTCACACAGTTTCTATGGACCAGGAACTCAGGAGAGACTGAGCTGGGTGGTTCTGACTGAGGGTCTTTCATGAAATCTCACTCAAGATGATGGCTGGGACAGCTATCATCTGCAGGCTTGACTGGGGCTGAAGAACCTGCTTCCCATGTGTCTAACTCGCAAGACTGGCAAGCTGACACTGGCTGTCAGGAGGCCTCAGTTCCTCACCATGAAGACCTCTCCAGAGGACTGCTTGAGTGTCCTCTTAGCACAGCAGCTGGCTTCCTTCAAAGACGGTGATCCAAGAGCATACAAGGTGAAAGTATGACTAGTCGTGGAAGTCATACTTCATTGTGTCTGCAATATTCTATTGGTTACAAAAGTCAACCCTGTTCAGCACAGGGCATGAATCCTAGGATTCAGAAACTATTGGGGTTCATCTTGGAAACTGGTCTGCAGACCACCTGCATCATTGCTTGTTTAAAACATAAATTTCTGGGCCTCCACCTTCATTTTTAGTAAGCCTCCTGGATGATTGCATGATCTGCACTTAAATTTGAGAACAATTACCTTATTATACCAAAACATGTCTTTGACATATACTTTGATTATATGTGCAAAAACATTGAAGTTATGAATAATTATTCTGAGGAGTGAGATATAGTGTCAGGGACAAATATCACTTTTTAAATAATAAACGTGCTACTTTTATACCAAGAGTTTTAATTAAATAATTGATTTTTTAAAAAATGTTATTATACCATCCCTTTGGATGTTTTCCTGTGATGTCTCTTTAGACTTTAAGAAAGAAAGTAGAACAAGTTAGAAGAACATAGCCTGTGAACACTGATACTGTTTCCTGCTATATCAGGACAGAAGTTAGAATTCCGTGGAGTGCTACTAAAGGAAACTCACCTGTTCTGGCCCCACCATGTTCCTCTTCAACGAATTAAAAGCTAATCAAGAAGAGGCAAGGTGGCCCAGTTTCTCTTTCTTTCCCCTCCTCCCACTTAGTGTCTCTGCACATCTACAGGATAGAGATCAAACCTTTTGGTAGAGATAAACATTTTGGCAGAGAATTCATTGGTGCGAATGAATGAGGATGCCCTTCTTTTAACACTCCAACTGCTTTCATTGACCTACTTTTAATATTTATTACACAGACCCATGCCACTTCTGGAGATGTTTCCAGACCAAGGCTCCCCAGCTGATTTTAATTGGTCAAGGCCAAAAGTTGATCAGTTTTCTCTCCAGGGATTTTAATCAGGGTCAGATTCTGAGCAATTGGGTAAGTAAAGAAAGAAGAATGGAAAGGAGAGGAGAAAAGGGAGGAGGCAGAGAAAATTTGCAATCACATACTTGGTGGACCACCTGGATTAGTGACTTAAGCATATCTGACTTGGCATTCTAGTATCCCAATTATGGGCGCTTCTCTGTTCTTCAGAAGGTGTGTAGGGGGTGGAGGTGGGATGGGCAGGCTGACTCCCTCAGACTCTGTTCTCAGAATCACTCTTGTGTGCTGGGAGTCCCTGCCTCTATATTTCTTTGTCCTTCCCTTATCATTTGGACACTTTTGTCTCACTAGGATAACCCTGTGGCAAACACCCTTTTAAATTAATCTGGGTTAGCATCACTAATTATCTCTTTAGGATATAGAATCTTAGAAGTTGAATTACTAGATCAAAGCGTATGAACAATTTTGAGATCCCTGATTCACGCCCATTCATTAGGCAAGTGTTATCTTTTTCCCGATGGATGGCCTATTATAGACAAATGTTCTGTAACAGACATGTATTTATGGGCACATGAATAACAAATTACTTGAAATAACAGGGCTTTAGTGCCCTTTAATGTACATAAAACTTTACTTCCACAAATCCACTGGTATGGACTGAAATGTTTAAAACTCTTTTCTCATTAGTAGTTTCCAAAGATTTCAAGGGTAGTGTCATGCCCTACACAAATGTTTAGGATTCCTGACCCAGGATGCCCAAGCCAAAGTGGAACATACAGTTCAGATGATCCAGGAAGCCTGTGCCAGCTTACAAATAAACTAAAGAAACCATACATCTTGATGGTTGTGAATATATAAACACTTGCATACAACATTCTAACTCTGAGGAAGGTTTTTTAAAAATTGAGATATAATTATCATACCATAAGATATATCCTTTAAAAGTATATGTTAGTGTTTTTAGTATAATGTTATGCAAACAACACCACTATCTAATTTCAGAATATTTCATCACTCCAAAGTGATACTCCATACCCATAGAGTTCACTCCCCATTGCTCCCTCCCTCCAGTCCCTAGCAACTACTAGTGTGCTTTCTCTCTGTTTTACTTCTGTCTGTAATTTATGGACATTTCATATATATGAAATCATCCAATATATGACCTTTTGTGACAGGCTTGTTTCACATAGCACAATGTTTTTAATGTTTTTCCATGTTGTAGCAGGTGTCAGTACCTCATGCCCTTTTACTGTTGAGTAACACTTTATCATACAGATATACTACATTTGGGTTATCCATTCATCTGTGGATTTTTTAATGTAAACTTTTAATACAAGTATGAAAGTCATCCACAAAAAAATGCTAATCATAATTGTATAACTTGATAAATTCTTGTCAAGTAGCCAGCATCCGGATCTAGAAACAGAACATCATTAGAACCCCAAAAGCCCCTTGGGTTCTTTTCCAGTCCCTAACCACCCTCCAAGTACAACTGCTTCCAAATTAATAAGTTTTGCCAGTTCTAACTAACTCCATAGGTGGGTTTTGTCTGTTTTAAAAATGTGTACAAATGAAATCACACAGTATATAGTCTTTTGTATCTGGATTCTTTTATTCAACTTTATATTTGTGAGATTTATTCATGTTGTTATACATAGTTGTTGTTGGTTCTCAGTGACGTATGGTTTCCCATTGTGTGAATACATATGACAATTTATTCATTCATTCTACTGTTGATGGATTCTTGGGTTTCAATTCTTGACTGTTTCTAATAATGCTGCTCTGAAACTTGCACATGTTTCTCAGTGAATATATGTGCATATTTCTGTTGACTATATACCTAGGAGTGGAATTGTTGTCTCCTGGGGTGTGCCTATGCTCACTTCTAACAGATACTACAGAACAATTTTCTAAATTGATTGTATCAAATTACACTCTCACCGACAGTGTATGTGTGTTTTGGTTGCTTCACATCCCTGCCAACACAGAGCATTTATCTGCCTTTGCTATTTTAGGCATTCTGGTGAATGTATACCGGTACCTCACTGTTGTTTGACAATATTTCTCTGATGACTATCAAAGTTTAGCACCTTTTCAAATGACTATTGAGTATTTGAAAGCCTTTTTTTGAGGTTCTCACCCAGCTATTTTTCCCAAGTTTCTACTGAATTGTCTGTCTATTTCTAATTAATTTGAAGACATTCTTTATATTCTGAATAGGAATATTTTGTAGGAAATAGGTCTTATAAATATCTTCTACTCTGAAGATACTCACTCTCTTTGGTGTCTTTTGAAATAATCCTTAATTTCAATTTAGCCCAAATTCAATTTTTTTTTTTAAAAGAGATAGGGTTTCATTATATTGCCCAGGCTGGACTAAAACTACTGGGTTCAAGCAGTCCTCCCACCTCAGCATTCTAAAGTACTGGAATTACAGGCATGTACCACTGCATCCAGCTTTTTTTTTTTTAATATTGTATTTAAGAAACCCTCCCCTTCTCCCACCCCCCCGGGTCTTAAGATTGTGTTTTGATATTGAAATGCCTATTACTTCTCAACTTCATATGAAGTGGTGAATGTATCTCTGTTACGGCCCCATCAGAAGGGATATACATGTATTAGAGATGCTTTTGAATGAAAATGAAAACAAAGAAATAAATCATAGCATCCAACTGGCCAATACCTAGCAGAGATCTGCTGGCCTCTCCTTGTTCACCATTGAAGGAATCCAGTCCGGGTTGTCATAACTAGTATTCCTTGTCTCAACTAGTGTGTCTCCAATTCCTTTTCAACTTGTATATCATCTTTGTGGCAGCAATTAGTTTGACTCAATGATCTCTGTCTTTTCATCAATATAGAAACTACGCTTCATGGCTCTATTAAGTTTGCTTGTAACTGGTCCAGGCAAGAGTAAGGAACTTCGTGGGAAGGGCCGCTCAGCGACGTTCTGATAGATTTATTTCCCCATCTGAACCCTTCTTGAAGATGCCACATGTTCTTTCAATTACCAATCTGGTGACACTTTGAACATCATTATAATTTATGTTTCAGGGAGTACAGGGGGCAGGAAAGAGAAAGTAGCCAGATTTTCAATGACATTGTACTGTCACATGAAACAGGACTGTATACAGGTCAGCTTCTCTCCAAGGGTCATAATGCCTTCCCCAGCTCACTTCAATACTCACAGTATTGGCTTCAAGCTAACAGTGATGATTGATTCTACACTATGTCACACTGCAAAATGCAAAACATTATCTTCCTCCAAATTAGTTGCTGCTAAATATAAGCAGAGTCACATAATCAGATTGTGGAAGAAGGAATGATTCATTAGGTGCTCCAAACAGCTAGCCAGTGCATTAGAGGGTGTCTTGGACCCTACAGAACCCAGCAACTGTATCTCTCAGGGGTGGGAAGCTCTGTTTCAGCTTTCAGAGCACACTTCATTAAGAAGCAAGGCAAGACTCATAAAATGGGGCCGCTGGGAGAATTCAGACAGTAAGGGAATGAGAGACACAGCCAACATGTATCTGCCCTGATGCACTGATTAATTCCCTCACACAGCAGGTGTGGGATACCGATTAGGACTGAGGACCATGGGGTCACTCCCCCAGAGGCTGGGCAAGAGTGTGGCCTGAGAAAATATGACAAAATACACTTGATCTTGTGTTTAAGACATGCCATTCTCCCAAAGTTTGGGAGAAACCAGTAAATAAGAAGCTAAGAGTATAAGAACTGCTTGTTAAAACTGCCTTGTATAAAGAGTCAAGAATTTCTCAAAAACTATCTGGTAGTAATAATATATCTTTTCTAGCCTGTGAAGCAATATTTCAATAAAACAATCTGAGAGAGTGTTTCCTATTGCTCTTTGGAAAGGACTAGGGGCATTGGAGGGAAGAGGAACCCAGAACTACCCACAAGCTAAAGGGAAGGCTGTTCATCTGAGCACCAACCTCTTGGGAGCCTCTTAGCCAAGTGTGAATCATGGAGTTCAGGTAAGGGCTCTTTAAGGAAAAAGGTTCTTTCCAGTTTCCTTTGCCACCTTAGGGTCTGGCTCTTGCTTTTTTCTGCCTGGGCTTTCCATCCCAGGCCCTTCTCATGGCTCACGCTTTTTACCCTTCAGATCTCAGCAAATGCCGCTTCTCAAAAAGATTGTCCCTACCACCCTATCAAGAGACATTATCTCCCCCAACCCTGTAGCCAGTTACCCTCATTCAGGTCACAAGTTAATTTTTTCCATGAATGTATTCACTATATGCAATTACCTTTTTAGGTGTTGGTTTACTTTTTATGGTCTGTCACTAATAAAATGAACCCTGCCTGAGGTAGGGATTTTGTTGCCTTTGTTCACTGCCTATCCACAGCCCTAAAACAGGAGCTGATACTGTAGGTGATTAAATGTTTGTGGAATAAATGAATGACAGTGACAAAAAATGTGTCGAGAATTACTGACCAACATTCTGGAATATAAATGACACATTTTAAATTAACGAAAGCATCCATACATTACAAGTTCTGAAGACAGAGTCATTTCTGATAATAAATGTATAGACCTTCTCACTATAAAGTCGGCATGATGTATTCATTATCTATTGCCTTGTGATAAATGACTCTAAAACATAGCAGGTGAAAATAATAATCATTTATTATCTCACAGATTCTGAGGGTTCAGGGATCCAGGACTGGCCAAACTAGATGCCTCCTACTCAAGGTCTCAGGTGAGTCTGCAGTCAATCTGTCACTTGGGACAGCAGTCTCTGAAGAATCCACTTAGGCTGAAGAATCCACTCCCGAGCTCACTCACACAGCTCTCGACAGAAGGCATCAGTTCCTCCCTATGTTGGCCTCTCCATAGGATGGCTCACAACATGGCTTCCTTTGGAGCAAGTGACCTGAGAGGGCGAGAACACAGGCAAATGAGAAAGTGTCCCAGACAGAGGGTGCAGCTTTCTACAGCCTAATCTCAGTGGCGACATATCACTTATGCCATGCACTATTAGTCACACAGAGTGACCAGGCGTAATGTGGGAGGGAGCTACACTGGGGTGTGAATGCCATGAGGCAGGATCACTGGGAACCATCTGAGAGGCTGACCACCACATGCGGCCAAGGAATGGCTCTCCATTCTTGTCTGGTCTGGTCCCCTCGTCTCTCTGGATAGTCTAAGATCTGCTGATCATTGTGGTAGGTGCTGTTCTATTCTTGCTCCAGTTTCATCTGTCTTGAGATGTCTGTTTTGAAGCAGGGTCCCTCATTCTCAGCTTATGAACTGGTTGACTGTTCACTTTAATTATACACATTTTCAGTGATGTGGAGATTTACTTCCCTCCAAACAGCCTGCAAAACATTGGCCACTGACTACTTTTATCCTTAAGTGCCTTTTTCCTTTCTTTTTGTTTTTTTTTGGCAGGATGTTGCCTCTCTGCTCTCTAATGAGAGCATCTTCTGCTGTAATATCAGCGTTTGTCCTGGGTTCAGCCTGCTCTGTGGAGTGAGAAGTGGACTCTCTTCTGTTTTCCTTGGTTTGAACTGAAAGTGGCAGGCCCTTTAGCAGCAAACACGTGGATGTGGATGCTGTGAACTACCACATGTGGCCCAGTTAAACTTGGGCCTTTCTGCAGCAGTCAGTATGTCATCATTTAACTAATGACTTACAAGTGGATGCCACATTGTATTCAGGTCAGAGACTTCTAAAGCTGGTTCAGCTGAAGAATTACCTGGGAAACTCCTGAAAAAATACCCATTTCCTAGATACTATGCCAAAAGATTTGGGTTCACTTTTGTCAGTCTCTACTTTCAAGTTCCTTGGATGGTTCTGATGATCAGACAAGTTTGGAAGCCCTTGGGGTAGGCTAACATAAATATAAGAAGTAGTAAAGAGGCATTAAAACAAAGTCCTATCAAAATTTCCTATGTGCTAACACACATATGAAAGTAAATTAGATACTGTCTATTTCTGTAATTTTCTTGGGCAAAGGTCTAAGACTAAATCCCTCAATCACACTGGCATTTTCCCTCTTCCTAGTCCCCAAACTCCTAATGTGCTTGTTTTCTCTTTCTCAATAGGGATAGGGTGATGGGGAAATCAAACCCTCCCAAATCTCAGGGACTAGGTTCTTCAACTGTGAAGTGAGTTTTGTTAACAGAAGAAAAGGGAATAGAGAAAGGGATAAACAAATTCAGAGAGACACTTGAGAATGGCATCATGGAGAAATGCCCAACTGCTGACATTATATATTAATTCATCTGTTCAGTTTGTATCTTTTAATAGTGCGGCCCATCCTGGAAGGAGAAGAGAATAGGCTAAACTACCTCTTTAAGTCTCTTCTGCAAGGTGGATGATGCCAAGTTTCAAATATTTGAGCAATGTCACCCGATCCTGGAGGGATGTTTAATGGTGCTGCAGAGAAAATATCTCAGTCCCTGTGTTTATGTATAATAGGGATGATTTCAGCTCCAGCTTTAAGCCAGAAATTATTTTTACCTCTAAAAAGAATTTAAAATATCCTTCAATTTGTTCCAATATGCCAAGCACATGGTCATGAGAGCTGAGAGCACCAGGCATAACAGCCAGAACAGAGACTCACAGAACCTACACCCACAGCCAGAGCTGGCTAACTGCGTTGAAGGCAAGCAATGCCTATTCTAGAAATCAGTGCTAAAGACCCAGGATAAAAACAGTGTTTATGGAAAACACAGTCAAATACTAAGGCTCCTTAATAATTAAGTTTTAACAAGGGTGAACAATTGGCCATCTTCTTTACAAGTCAAGAGCAACATGTAATACTCAGGAAATGAACAGGCCAAGGATAGCTGTAATACACTCTGAGACAGAAACAACTAGGGATTAACAGCAGAGTTCATTACTTATTCTTTCTTCTTTAGTACATATATATATGTATATGTATATGTATACAAGTATGTCAGCCGTTGGTGTTCATTATTGGACTGGATCCAAATTTTCCCCAATAGTCCTTTAATCATCTCAATCCAGTCTGAGCCAAACCATTCCTCTGAGATTCGTGCTAAAATTCCCTGGACCAAGTGGTTCCTAACAGACAGGGAGAGTTAAGATTCTAGGGTTTAAATTAGATGCACACTTTCCCTTTCAGAATTCTGTCTTAACAATCCTTATTTCTTTCTGGGAGTATGCAATAAACTCCAATGCTACGCTGTCACACAAATCCTTCTAAAACAGTTGTTAATTTTTAATCAGTCAAATTTATATATTGTGAATACAGATTTTCCTTTTAAAAATATCAGACGTCATTTAAATATTTATTTTCTTCAGTGTTTCTTTCATTGATTTGTTCTATAAACTGACAAGAACTTGTGTTCGCTGTGTTTATAAGTTGTATAATGAATAATACATTGTTTTTAACAATGATAATTATCAGATTTCTCTATTTATAGAAAATGAATGCAAAGCAAAAAAAAAAAAAAGTTGTCATTTCCATATCCTCAATCATTTCCTCTAGCAATGCCTGTACATTCTGCAGAAGAGTTGTTTAGTTAGATGTTTAAAACTTAATGTCGGCTTATGGCTCCCTTAATAAATTCTATTACTTTAGGTTGTCTCTTATCTTTTCTTATAAACATCACATTATATGCTTTCTTGTTGCCTACAAACCAGTCTCCTTAAATATGTATGAATGTGTTTCTTTTCATTTCAGCACATGTAAGTGAACAAACACATCTTATCATGTCCATGAACACATACACATATGCATGCACACACATACACTCATACACACATGATGTATATGTGTGCTCACATGCAGAAAGAATTTGCCTCCTCTAATCAATCTTGTCCATATAGAACAATAAATTATCAGGGAAAAGTAGTATATTGTCATTTGATCTTCTCCATACATATGTTAAATTTAGTTCTTATTTTTATCAAAGTTATACATGCATACATATAGATTCAAATAATTTTTACCAGGGTTATACCAGAATCAAACCAAACCAAAACAAACCCCAGTTCCCTACCTACGTTCTCAAATTTCCATTCCTAAGAGGTCATCCTTTCACATTTTTAAGCTATTGCTCTTAATATTCACCTGCATAACAATAAATAACATACTATTTTTAGAACTACTTATGACTTTTCAGTACAGTATTAGGTAGCACAAAATGGCTCCCCACAATGAAGCATAAAGATTTAGTTCTTTTTAACTCTTCCTTTCACCATTATTCTCTCTCTCTCTCTCTTTCTCTGTCTCTCACTCTCTCAGACTTAATTTATACTTATGTCAAATTTTATTTAGTATTTAATATTAACATTACAGTTATGTAAACATTATTCTCAGTTGAGCCACATAGAATATACATAACTTTGTTTTCTGTGAAATTAATAACTGGACTTTTTTAAAAAAAATTTACTTAGTGTAATGGTTAATGTTATGTGTCAGCTTGACTGGGCTATGGGGTGCCCAGTTATTCTATTAAACATTGTTCTAGATAGTTCTGTGAAGGTGTTTCTGGATGAAATTTACATCTGAATTGGTAGATTGAGTAAAGCATATTGCCCTCCCTGACGTGAGTGAGCCTCACCCAATCTGGTGAGATGTGAATAGTACAAAAAGAACGAGAAAGGGAGAATTTTCTTTCTCTACCTGATTTCCTTGGATCTGGTACACAAATCTTCTCCTGCCTGTGAACTCAGACTTGGCCTGGAACTTGTACCTTCTCTCGTCTGCTTCTCAGGCCTTCAGACTTGATCTGAACTATACCATTAGCTTTCTTGGGTCTCTACTTTGCTGACTGCAGATCTTGGAACTTCTCAGCCTTTATGGCTGTGTGATCCAATTTCTTATAATAAATCTCTTTACCACCTCTCCTTTTGTTCCTTCTGCCCTTTCTTTTTTCCTTTTTCCTTTTTTTTTTTTTTTTTTTGAAATCAAGATGTGTGACTCTGGAGAGGAAATATACTGCGTCTGTAAATTGCTTGAGAGTATTACCATTTTATCAGTAGTAAGTCTTCCAATCCATGAGTGTGAATATCTTTCAATATATTTAGGACTTCTTTCATTTCTTTCAACAATGTTTTCCAGTTTTAATGTACAAGTTTTGCACATCCTTGGTTAAATTTATTCCTAGGTATTCTTTTTTGTTTTTTTGAGTTGGAGTCTCACTCTGTCGCCCAGACTGGAGTGCAGTGGCCGTTCCTGGCCACTGCAGCCTCGACCTGCTGGGCTCCGGCGATCCTTCCGCCTCAGCCTTTCAAGTAGCTGGAACTACAGGCGCGCGCTACCACGCCTGGCTAATTTTTTGATTTATTGTAGAGATGAGGTCTTGCTTGCCCAGGCAGGTTTCGAACCCACAGGCTCGGGCAATCCACTCACCTCAGCCTCCCAAAGGCGCGGGATTACAGGCTGAGCCACCGAGCCCGGCATAGGTATTCTTTTTGATGCTGTTCTACATGAAATTGTTTTCTTAATTTCATCTTAGATTGTTCATTGCTAGTATATAGAAATATAACCAATTTTTGTATACTTATCTTGTATTCCGTAACCTTGATGAACTCTTATTAGTATGAATATTTTGAGGGTTTTAATGAATTCTTTAGGGCTTTGTATATATAAAATTATGTCATGTGTGAACAGAAATAGTTTTACTTCTTTCTTGCCAGTCTAGATGATTTTTATTTCTTTGTCTTGCTAATTTCCCTGGTTAGGACTTCAGTACAATGTTGAATAGAAGTGACAAAAGTGGATGTCCTTGTCTTGCTTTCTTATCTTAGAGAAAAGCTTTTAGTCTTACACCACCATGTATAATGTTTTCTGTAGGTTCTTCATAGATATATTTTATCAGATTGAGTAGTTCTCTTATATTTCTAGTTTCTGGTTTATTTAGCATTTTTATTATGCAAGAGTTTTGGATTTTGTCAAATGCCTTCTCTGCATGTATTAGAATAATCATATAAGATTTTTTTCCTTCATTCTATTAATATGGTGTACTACATTGATTGATTCTCTCATCTTCAACCATCCTTGCCTTTCTGGGAGAATTCCCACTTGGTCATGGTTTATAATCATTTTCATACACTGCTGGATTTTATGGATAATTTTTGCATTTATATTTATGAGAGATATTGATCTGTGATTTTACTTTTTCTTGTTACGTCTCTGTCTTTTGGTATCAATGTAATACTGGTTTAGTAGAATAACCCATCAAGAAGATATAATAATTATAAACATATATGTACCTAACAACAGAGCTTCAAAATACATGAAGAAAATAGTGACAGAATTAAAGGAAAGGAATAGACAGTTCAGAAATAATAGTTGGAGCCATGTGTGTGGGCACATGCCTATAGTCCCAGCTACTTTGGAGGTTGAAGTAATGAGGATCACTTGAGGTCAGAAGCTTGAAGCTATAGTGTGCTCTGATCATGCCTGTGAATAGCCACTGTAGTCCAGCTTGGGCAACATAGTGAGACCCTGTCAATAAACAAATAAATAAAACAAAAATTATGATTGGAGACTTTAATACCTCACTCTCAGTAGTGGATAGAACAACTAGACAAGATCAGTGAAGAAATAGAAAATTTGAATAGCACTATAAACTGTTAGGCCAGACAGATATTCATAAAAAATTAACATAAAAATAGCAGAATAAACAGTTTTCTCAAGTCATATGGAATGTTTTCCAGAATAATCCAGATTTGATTAAAAGTCTTATGCTCTCCATTGTTTCTCACTGACTCCAAGAGTACATTTTCTATGCTTTTTAAATGAGAACATGCATTTTAAAAAGTGAACCAAATTCACAGGCTATCTTTCACATGAAACTACCTACCCCTACATGAACATGAACATGATCTTCCCTGATCTAATTTCATATCTTTTTTTTTTTTTAGTGGAGTCTCACTCTGTCGCCCAGACTGGAGTGCAGTGGCCGCTCCCGGCCACCGCAGCCTCGACCTGCTGGGCTCCGGCGATCCTTCCGCCTCAGCCGTCCAAGTAGCTAGAACTACAGGCACGCGCTACCACACCCGGCTAGTATTTTGATTTATTGTAGAGATGAGGTCTCACCAAGTTGCCCAGGTGGGTCTTGAACCCATGGGCTCAGGCAATCCACTCACCTCAGCCTCCCAAGGAGCGGGATTACAGTGAGCCACCGAGCCCAGCTTCATATCTATTTTTTATATGTTATGTTAGTATGGAGAGCTTATCTCTTGAGAGGATCCTGTAGGCAAAATATCAATTAATTCGTTCATTTTGTTCAGTATTCTTTGCATACCAATATGTGCCAGGCTTTGTTATAGGTACTTAGAATAAAAACTTCTAATGACCAAATAGACCAAAATCCAACCTTTTGGGAGTTTCTGTTTAATGAGAGATATGATGAACTATAAACATAATAAATAAGTACTTATTTTGTACATTACAAGGTGATACGTGATGTAGGAAAACATAGAACACTCTATGAACGATCAAGAGTGTGGAGTAGAACAGGTGCAATTTTAAATAGTGAGGTCATGGAAGATGTTTTTGAGAATGTGACCTTTAAGCAAAGACTTGAAGGAGGTTAGAAAATTAGACACATGTATTTGTGGAGGAAGACTTTTCCAGATGAGAGGAATGACCACCGCAAAATCCTTTTGGTAGCTCTCCCTGGTATGTTTTGGATCAAGTAAGGAGACCAATGTGTTTGGAGGTCAGGTTATATGGGATCAATAATGGGTATACCAACCATGGGTATGTTTAGGCTCAAGTAAGGAGACCAATGTGTTGAGGTCAGGTTATACAGGATCATTATAAGAACTTTGACCTTTACTCTGAGTGGGATGGGGATATATTGGGGTCTTGATCAGAGGGTTGATACCATTTGACTATTGCTTTTAAGTGATATTTCTGCAGTGCTGCAGCGTTATGAGCAGAATAATAAGGGTAGACGGCAAGGTCAAAAGCAGGAGAGCAGTTAGGAGGTTTTTGGAATAATCTAGGTGAAAGATGATGATAGCTTGGATCTAGATGATACCAGTAGAATCTGGATATAGTTTAGATACAGCCAAGAGAAGTTTTTATGCATTATTATGCATTGAATGAGGAGTATAAGAGAGGGTAGTAGTCAAGGACGGCTACCAGTGTTGTGGCCAAAGCAAGAAGTGTGTTGTTGCCAATTTGAGAGGGTAAAAATATGTGAACAGCAAAAAAAGCTAGGAAATTTAGTTGTGGATATGTTCAGTTTGAGATGTCTGTTAGACATCTGGGTATAAATAGCAAATAATGAGATGGGAGTATGAGCTTAGTGTTTAGAGAGAGGTCTAGGGTAGAAATACAAATTTGAGAGTGCTAGCAAGTAGGTGGTATTTAAAGCCATGAGATTATTAGATCCTATTAGATGAAGAGAAGAATACAACCAGGGACTTAGCTCTGGAGTACTCCACGTCAAGAGTCCCAGAAAAAGAGAAGGAACTAGCAGAAAGAGTCCAGGAGGTCTAACCATTGATGTAGAAACCAAATGAAGAAACCATATCAAGGCCGAGAAAGTGAGATTGTCTGTCAAATGCTATTAAGTCAAATAAGATTAGGACAGATAATTAACCAATGGTTTTAGTAGTATGTTGATCACCAGCTATATTAACAAGATAGTTTAACTGAACTGGTAGAGATGAATACTTATTCAGAACCTGACTCATTTATTCATCTGTCAAGTGGTTTGTGTTGCCAGTACTTATGTCCTATAGTTTAATGCCCTTCCTTTATATAACTTACAAATGAAGGAGATATTACTCTTAGATTTAAACTATAAAATCAGCACCTAATTGATCTATTGAAGATCTGCAAAGTTACTTGAAAGAAAAGATGGCTCTCTGTTCAACAAGGCTTGAAAATAACTTGACAGAACATGTTAATATTTCTAAGATAAGAGTAAGCCCATTAGGATGAGAATGAGTTAGCATGGAAACACAGAAAAGACATCTCCAGTTAATGCTGATTCTGTCCAGGGAACAGAGAGTCTTAGTCAGTGAGCATCAAGTATTTCTGTACCTGTAACAGTGAGTTCTCATTTAAGTACATAAATTGACATTTTTGGATCAATACATTAGCCTCGTGACTGTGGTTAATGTGACTAAACTTCTGAGAAATGAAGCCATGCTCACTCTGCGTATTGACAAGATCAGGTTTCTAAGCTCCCTTTGCTGAGTGCTGGACAAAATCCTCCACTCCAATATTACCTTTGTGAGCCCTCTAGGGTGACAGCCTTCTTTGACTTTCTCCAGGAGCAACCTTCTTTGTATCGCTGTTGGAATTGCTATTCCAAAACCTTTTTATGTGTTGATATTTTGTTATGAATTTATGGTTCATAGAGAAATAAAAGAACATTCCTGGGATCAAGAGCTCACAGGCGCACCAGGGCAATGACATGTGAAAATATAATAACAAGAAAAGATGACAAAGCAGAAATGGCACATGGTAATATATCTAGGGGCCAAATGAGAGCCTATAAGCAAGAATGTCTGCCAGCCCCTCTCCTTAGGACACGGAGCTGCTGTAGCCGTAAGTTCAAGTCCTTTGTGTTGAGCAAAGTGAATATCACTTTCCAGAGTTCCTTGTTTCATGTGATGTAGTTAAAAGATGCAGTTACCCTGGAAACACACAGTTCTGGCTTCAAATTCTGTCTATCCCATTTAATTGTTCCATGACATAGGGAAAGTCAATTAACCCCTCTTGGCTGCAGTTCTTGCACCTGTAAAACCAGGATGAAATCACTTTTCTTGTAGGGCTGTGGTAAGGATTAGAGAAAAGGTAGGGAAGAGCCTGGGAGCACAGAAGATACAAAAAAAATAAGGTTGCTCTTATCATTGTTGATGCTAGACAAGTCGGTCAAGTCATATCCCTCCAAATCAGCATATCACATCCCATGGGCTTGAGTTCAGGCTGAAACATAGGAAATTCATTCAGCTTCTACAAACCTCTATTTATGTGTAGGTTTTAAAACTCATTGGGTTGTCAAGAGAGACAGTGTCAAAGAGTGGCATACTGTCTGAAATATAAGCAGGTGCAAATTCAAAGTCTGCTGATCTTACCCTACTCCTTACTCTTTCAGCATCTGGCCTGTCCAGCTTACTGGTAGAGATGATGAGGCTCAGTGGAAAGCAGCTGAACATTAATAGAGCTTTTCTCACTTTTCTTTTCTACAAAATCAAACAGTCTTTTGAAAATAACTAGCTAAACTGATGCCTCTGGCTGTGATCTGCACTGGTGAAAACACTTAT
This sequence comes from Tarsius wallacei, assembly GCA_963574415.1. Taxonomy (NCBI): domain Eukaryota; kingdom Metazoa; phylum Chordata; class Mammalia; order Primates; family Tarsiidae; genus Tarsius; species Tarsius wallacei. The sequence continues at coordinate 41,708 of CAUYQG010214694.1, read as the reverse complement.
AAAGATCTTTGTACCATTTGGTAAGATGTATGCTTGTTTTGTTTTGTTTTGAGTTGGGTGTCACTGTCAGCTAGGTTGATCTCCTGGGTTCAGGTGATCCTTCTGTCTCAACCTCCGGAGTAGCTGTGACTATAGGCACGTGCTACCACGACGGGCTAATTTTTTTATTTTTTATAGAGATGAGGTCTTTCTATGTTGTCTAGGCTGGTCTTGAACTTCTGGTTCAAGCAATCCTTCTGCCTTGGCCTCCCAAAGTGTTGAGATTACAGGCATGAGCAACTGTGCCCTGCCCCATTTGGTAAGATGGTTGTTGGAAAACTAGCATATGCCATACCTAGGATGGGTGGAGTTTATCAAGATGCTTTCTATTCCCATAAGTTAAGCGCTAGTTTCTTGTGAATGTCAATCAAAGTGACTTGCATTTCAACTCTCTCAGTAGCCCATGGTTTCTGCTACATTTGGTTTGGACCATTCACTCCCCAAAGTAGCTCAGGCAACCCATCTAATAACCAGGCATGTGGTCAGGCAAAATATCAGCCTCCGATTTGGCCTGAAATAAGCTGACTGTGAGGGCCAAGTGCTTTGCTTTGGGAACATGAGCTGAATAAAAAAGATTCACTGTAGCTTTTGGGGAGGGCAGGCAGGGAGTCCATTCTGCCATGGTGATTTCTAACTAACCAGACCAGGGCAGCATCTGTGAATTTGGCTCTGTAAATAGAAAGCAGATGCTGCTGTGAGGGCTGCCCGAATAAGAAAAGTAGCAGGGATGGCTTCAAGCCACAATGATTTCAATGAGCAGGAGTTGAAGAAACAATGTGTAAGTTTTTAACATTTTATTATAATTAGTAGGAGGTGTGTATAGCCATAACACCTTATTCTTTTCAGAGAAAAGCTCTCTAAAATATGTTTCCAATAAACTTTCCCAATGTCCTTGTCAAAAGCAAACAAACCAAAAAAGATTTGGCGAATGTAAATAACTGTCAACTAGACTTGTAAAAGCAACCTATATTTACAAAGTGCTTTCTTGTTCTCTTGAAAGCAGGATTACATATTCAGAGGGTCTAGTTGGTGCCAGGTACTTTACAACTGCTGTTTCACTGAATTTTCTAAAAAACCCAGTGAGGGAGTTGTCTTTTGTTTTGTTTTGCTTTTCTGTCTTCTTCTAGATGAGGAAATAGAGGCAAAGAGAGAGAAGCCACTTACTCTGGGCCCCGCACCTGGCAAGGGTAGATGCTGGGAGTGGGTCAGGTCTGACAGGAGAAGCTATGGTGTTCCCTAGTGGTTTGACTTGCCTGGGTCCAAATTCTGACTCTGCTTTTACTGGCTACAATGCTTTGAGCAAGTCACTTAGACTATCTGTGACTCTCTTTTCTCAACTGTAATGTAGGAATGAGAGACTGAATATTCAAATGGACAATGGCCAGATCATATATGACCCTAAAACTCTGACCCTCTACAGCAAGTGGCCCGAGAACAATCAGGATGTGGGCAATAGCTGCCAGTTTCTTGCCCTCCCTTCTAACTTATAACCAACCAAAAAAAACCCAAATATCCTCCCCAAACAAGTTAATTTCTAGTTAGCATACCTTCTGCTTCCCCAGGTCAGCAATCCACACCTGAAGCCTTCCTTTCTTTTTTTCTCTTTCTTTTTTTTTTTTTTTGAGTTGGAGTCTCACTCCGTCACCCAGGCTGGAATGCAGTGACTCACTCACGGCCACTCCAGCGTCTACCTGCTGGGCTCTAGCAATCTTTCTGCCTCAGCCTTCTAAGTAGCCGGTGCTACCATGCCTGGCTAATTTTGTTTTTTGTTTTTATTGTAGAAATGAGGTCTTGCCAAGTTGCCCGGGCTGGTCTTGAACCCATGGGCTCAGGCAATCTCCACTGGCCTTGGCCTCCCAAAGTCCTGGGATTACAGGCTGAGCCACCGAGCCAGGCCTGAAGCCTCCCTTTCTAAAGCTTTCCCACTTTCCTGTCTGCCTTTGAGACACAAACTCAAGAGATGGAAGCTGACTGGCTCTCTATAGCAAGCCCAGAATAGTCTTTGCTTGTTCTCCTTTCAATGGTCTTTGTTTATTTCCACAGGGATAATAATAGTACCAACTTCATAGGGTTGTCATGAGGATAAATGTAGTAATGCAGTAAAGTGCTTAAATTGTAACTTGACTCATATTAAATGCTTACAAAGATAGCTTTATACTTTTTTTGAGTTGTTGTCTCAAAAATTATTGTAGAGACACAGTCTCACCAAGTTTCCTGGGCTGGCCTCAAATCCGCAGGCTCAGGCAATCCACTGACCTAGGCCTCCCAAAGTGCTGGGATTACAGGCTGAGCCACCAAGCCCGGCTGATAGCTGTAATTCTAAAAAATAAATTTGACAGTAGAAAGGCAGATTTCAACAAATGATTTCCATGTGAGACAGTTTAAGAACTACTATGATATGGGGATTTGGATGGATATTTAATTGAGGCTCTTCACTGGCCTATCCTGGGCAATATTGTCAAGTGTTTAACTGCTTTTCCTCTCCAATTTCCATGACAAGGAAATAAAACATTAAGAAAACTTCTGGAAAGTAGAGAGGACAAGCCCGGAGCTCCCTAGCACCCATAATCTTAGCAGAGAAAAGCCAGAAGACAGGGCAGTTCCTGGGGCACAAGGGGAAGCAGAAACGCTCAGCCTATAAACACTGGGAAGGATGAAAGTGCACTTTGTTCACCTCCCAACTGCTCTTATCCCTGCTGTCTTTGAAATGCCTGTCCCTTATGTCTGACTGAAATCATCATGACCATCCATAGTGGAGAAAGACTTTTCTCTCTAGGGGTAAGCTAATGAAGAAAAATCACCAGACATTTGACAAGTTTCAATAGTTAAAAAAAAAGAAACTTTATATTAAAAAAGGAGAAAGAAAACAGTTCCCTACGCAACAGACTAACAGAAGCCAAAAACAAATAACACTTTTGAAAAATATGTCTACAGTATCTTAACAAGATTTGAGATAATATTATACTTTTGAGAGGCAATTCAAAATGATAGAAGAAAGGATGACTTGAGTATGAAAAACCTGGCTGGTTGATTATTTTAAAAAGCATGAGCTGATTTGGACAATGATGGTCAATGATGACACTACTGGAAGAGGAGTTGCCAGGACCTTTGTAAAGGAAGCGCTCAGGCAGAAGTGATCATTGTTGTTAATAGTCATTCCTTTAGCATCACAAAAGCAGCAGCTCTAAGGCACTTCATGGAGTATTGCCTGCCTCCTTACTTGAGTTAGTTGAATGCCCACAGCCCCACTTCTAGGGGATTTTTGTCAAAAAAGATGAAACATAACCTAATCAAATCTTTAAAACTAACCATTTATAGAAAACCTGTGTGAGGAGGGAAAGAAGGAAAAGTTAGTTAACACTACAAAGATGCACACACTGAGTATAGGACATTTTATAAGACTACCACTGGCATTAAAAAAAAAAAGCAAAGTGCAAAGGAGCCACCCTAGATTAGAAGGAACTTCTAAGAAAGAATGACCCAATAGGAGACAGAGACTTTATTAGAATTCTGATTCAAACAAACCAAGGCAAATAAATATTTTAAGAAATATTCAGAAAATCTTGATTGCAAATTTGGATAGTATGTGATACCAAGGAATTTTTGTCATTTGTGTTAGTTATAATAGTGGCATGGGTTATGTAAGAAAATGTTCATCTAATTTGAGACATGCATACTTCAGTGTTCAGTGATGACATGATGTCTGGAATGGTTTTCAACTATCTCCACAAATAGAAGAAGAATTAAAAAGGAATAAAGAAGGGCCGGGCTCGGTGGCTCAGCCTGTAATCCTGCGCTTTGGGAGGCCGAGGTGAGTGGATTGCCTGAGCACGCGGGTTCGAGACCTGCCTGGGCAACTTGGCGAGACCTCATCTCTGCAATAAATCAAAAATTAGCCGGGCGTGGTAGTGCGCGCCTGTAGTTCCAGCTACTTGGAAGGCTGAGGTGGAAGGATCACCGGAGCCCAGCAGGTCGAGGCTGCGGTGTCCGGGAGCGGCCACTGCACTCCAGTCTGGGTGACTGAGTGATACTCCAACTCAAAAAAAAAAAAAAAGGAATAAAGAAAATGTTGCAAAATGTTGATTATTGTTGAACCTGGGTGCTAGTAACATGCAGGTGTTGTACTTTTCTTCTAATTTGGTCTTTAGGTGTTTCTCTGAAGAGTGGCTATAAACTCTAGCCCAGCCCTGAGGGGGTTCCGGGGGATTTGGTCACAAAGGCTTCCAGTATGCTTTTGGTGGGACACTTCTGTATCCTTTCAGGCAGCCTAATGCCTAACTGTTCAACATGAGAGCAGGTATTCTTCTTGTGGGAAATTTGTTTATACTTGCAGATGCCTTTGTGGCTCTTGTCTGATATGTAGGACACATGTTTATTTCTACTAAGACAGCCACACTATAGGAGAGTCCTGAAAGGGAAAGAAGTTAGGTTCAGATGTGTCAGTCAGGGGAGACACAGAGGAGGCCATTCAACAAAACACGTAAAGTAACAGAAGCAGTATATTGCTTACAGATCCCAGAGAGGAGGACAGCACACCTCTTAGGACCAGTAGAGAGTGGGGAGCTGTCCAGTACATGTGGGCTCAACCAGCCGGTGGGGAGCACAAGTGAGAGAGCTAGGAACCTGAGGAGTGAAGCATTTATTGGGGTCTAGGATGTTACCTTAGGTGGATTTCTGTGGGGAGTTCTAATTGGTGGGCTTAGAGCAAGCAGGAACAAGTTCTGTGGAAGCACACTGTGACTGAGAGGTGTCACTGTTACATATCTGTGCAATCCATGTGGGGTGCAGGGGTAAGTGGGGTGGGTAAAGCAGGTCTCATCAATATGACCTAAAGGGAAGGGATTACCAGAAAGCAAATGTGTAGGGTAGCTATCTGGACTGACCACATTAAAGAAATGGGAAGAGATAAGAATTGGACCCTGTGTTCATGGTGACTGAGTCCTACTTCTGGTGTGAGAAAGTCCAACATGTTTACAATTAATACTGAGATAAAATAAATTTATGAGATTTATTACAGAGAGCAATATAGTTTGGATATATTTTCCTTCCAAACTTCATGTTGAAATGTGATCCCAGTGTCAGAGGTGGGGCGTGGTGGGAGGGATTTGAGTCATGGGAGCAGATCCCTCCATAAGCGACCTAGTGCTCTCCCTGCTTTAAAGAGTTCTCACTCACTCTAAGTGTTAATGTAAGAGCTGGCTGTTTAAAGAATTTGGCACCTCCCTTCTCTCTCTTGCTTCCTCCCTTGCCATGCAACACACTGGCTCCAGTGCTTTTCCACTATGATTGAAAGCTTCCTGAGGCCTCACCAGAAATAGATGCTAGCACTATGCTTCTCATACAATCTGAAGAACCATTAGTCAAATTAACCTCTTTTAAAAAATAAATTACCCAGCCTCAGGTATTACTTTATAGCAACACAAAACAGTCTAATACAGGGAGTTTATTGTACTATTTTATCTTTTGGTGTGTTTTTATTTTTTTATTACATAATTTAAATATATATTTTATTACACAAGTGACATTTCAGTCAAAGTGGACATCATATTCATCTGACTCACTACCCACAATGGGCATCTATTGGAACCAAAATATATATCTTTGGATCTAAAAATTATCACACATGAATTTTTTGCCATTAGATCTATAGGCATTGGCATACGTGGTGTCAGGGTGCTCTGTATGTAACCCTCTTCAAGATGGAGAAACTATTTTCCCAACATCCCAGAGGACTGCCTACTGATGTCTCATAGCTGAGTCCCTTCCCAGAAAATGCCCTTGGCCAATGTGACCTGCCCTTCCCCATGGGTACTTCACATTCATATTCAGATCCATGTAGGGACTGCTTTACTCAATATGGAACAAATCGGAAGGGTTCCAAAGCCCCCCATAAGATGACTGAGGCCTTTGTGGTTGCATTTCGGTTGAACTTTCTCTTCTGATTAAGCCTAATTCTGTTACTCCCCCACAGGCGTTATTCTTAAGAGCAGTGACCGATAAACTTCCTACACATAAATCTCTATCTCAGCTTCTGTTTCCCAGGAAACCTGACCTAAGCTAGTGTGAAAAGTCCTCCACTACCTCTTGTTGAATGAAAAAAGCAGATTGCAAATTGCTATAAATAGAAAGATTCTATGTAAATAATGAAAAACATACATTTCTAAATGGGTATAAATACACAGAAAAATGGTTGGAAAAATATATCTTTATACTTTGGGGATGGGAAGTAAGTTGGAAAGATGTTAAGGGCAGTTTTCATTTTATTTTAATTGCTTCAATTTTATCAATAAAATAAATTAATTTGTTATTTATATTATTAAAAGTAAATCAGTGGTTTGTTCATTTTAAACATACAGTGAAAGCAGCACTCAGCAGATGGGATACTACAGACATGTGAGTTCACAAGAAGATGATATTCAGTATTCCATAGCTCAGGCAAAAAGGCTAAAGAAAGGAATACAACATGTGCAAATATGAAAAAATATGAAAAGTAGGCCCAGAGGATTATGTATGTATGTTTTATGAAGGAGAAATTCCAGAAACAGGGCAGAGAAAAGAAGCAGCAGCAATAATTAAACAAATAATCATGTAAAAATTTTTTGGTCTGAAACATACTAGAATCTTCAAAACAAAAAGTTATCCAAATACCAGGCAAAAAAATCATGATGATATGCACACCTATTTGGCAAGATTTTTAAACTCAAAAGATGGAGAAAATTTTTGCAGGTATTCAGAAATTGAAAATAAATTGTCTTTCAAATATTAAAAACAGTTTAGGTACCAGACTTCCTGAAAAATGCCAGATGCCAAAAGTCACCAAAGATTAACCACAAGCATTTTGAGGGAGAAATACGGCCCAAGTGTTCTGTGTCCATTAAAGTAATACTTAACATTTGCAAGAGCTTTGCAAGAGCATCCCATACATGCAAGAACTAAAAAAAAAAAAAAAAAAATCATATCTAATAGTTTTCCTTGTTACAGATTACTTGAAAACATATTTATGGACAGTGGTTCCAAACCAAGAACTTGAGTCTAGAGATTGGATAAGAAATTAGTGGTAATTGGATAGGAATTAATTCAATAAGCACAATTTTGTATTAGTCTACATAACTGATATTAGCTTGGAGTGAAACAATGCAAATGACAAGAATAGTTTTAAAAAGTTAACATTCATGACATGAAGAACTATTACTATTATTAATCTGGATGGAAAGTCTAGTGTCTCTTGGTAAAACCCAACAGGAGATGGTAGGCAGGAAGGAAAAAAAGGAAAAAGAAAGTGTGAGTCTGTTAACTCTTCCATAGTTTATGAAGGCATTCAAAAAACATATTTTTTTCAATTTAAAGGTTATCATTGGTAGACAAAAATTTAATTCCTAAAGAAATGGAAAAAAATTTAGGAAAATCTGATCAATGTAGTAAACGGTAAGAAAACAGAAAAATGAAAGATTTTTTTAAAGTTTAAAGGTACTTTTTGAACTTTATTACAAAGCTACAATAATCAAAACAGCCTGGTATAGGTATAAGAACAGGCATACAGACCAAAGAAACAGAATAGAGATTCCAGCAGCAAAACCTCAATTTCTCAACCAACTCATCTTTGACAAAGCCTCCACTACCAACCACTGGGGAGAGAAGAACCTATTCAGTAAATGGTACTGGGAAAACTGGCTGAACATATGCAGAAGATTAAAACAAGACCCCAACCTATCACCACACACAAAAGTCAACTCTAAATAGATCGAAGACCTAAACGTAAAACCTCAAACTATAAGAACCTTAGAAAATGCAAGATACACCCTTATGGAAATTGGAACTGGCAACCAATTCCTGATGAAAACCCCAAGTGACCATGTCATAAGAGATAAGATAGATACGTGGGACCTCATCAAACTGACAGGCTTCCGCAAAGTCTAAGAAACCATCAAGAAAGCAGAGAGACAGCCCACGGACTGGGAAAAAATATTTGCCAACTGCATGTCTGACAAAGACCCAACATCTACAATCTATAAGGACTCAAATGTGCCAAAAAGAAAAAAAAAAACAAAAAACAGTCTATTACAAAGCAGGCAAAAGATATGATTAGGCATTTCTCAAAAGAAGACATACAAGCAGCCAACAGATACACAAAAAAAATGCTCAGCCTCACTAGTAATCAAAGAAATGCAAATTAAAACCACACTGAGATGCCACCTAACTCCAGTCAGGATGGCCATCATCAATAACTCAAAAAACAGATGCTGGAGAGGATGCGGGGAAAGGGAACGCTTCTACATTGTTGGTGGGAGTGTAAACTAGTACAACCTCTGTGGAAAACAATTTGGTGATTCCTAAAAGGTCTAAAAATCGACCTTTCATATGACTCCACAGTCCCCCTACTGGGAATATACCCAGAAGAACTCAAATCACTCTATGAAAAAGATACCTACACATGCATGTTTATTGCAGTATTGTTCACAATAGCAAAAACATGGAACCAACTGTGCTGCCCATCAAAGAGAACTGGATTTAAAAAATGTGGTACATATACATGATGGAATATCATGCAGCCATAGAGGACAAAATTATGATTGTCACAGCAACTTGGATGGACTTAGAGTTTATAATACTGAGTAATCTACCAAGAAACGAAGAACTGAGTATCACATGTTCTCACTGATAAGTGGACCTTGAACAATAATCGTAATACTCTAAGAAAAGGATTATCAGTAGTGGGAAATTGCTGGCTGGATGGGGTCAGGTTGGCAGCAGTGGGATTCTGCTTGGGGGGGGCACACCTTATCAACAAGGGTACCTGCATAATGAACATTTGTGTACTTAACCCTGAATTGTACCCCCACATCTTTAAAATAAAAAATTTTTAAATTTTTTAAAAAAAGTTTAAAGATGCTAAATAAAATGACAAAATCAGATGAAAAAACTTGTTATTAAAATGAATATGAATGTGTTAAATAGAGGTATTAGAAACAGAAAAATACATTTAGTTAAACAAAAAGTTCAATTAAAATTTTTTTTTAAATATTTTATTTTAAAGATGTGGGGCACAATTCAGGATTAGGTATACAAGTGGACATCATACAGGTAAAGTTTGGGCCTCCCTTTGGTCTCCACTTTGCCTGGTTTGAGATCAGGTATCCTTACTGATGTTGTGGCCCCACTCCCACCCTGGCAGTATCCCACTACTGCCAATCCCTTTCTTATAGTATTATGGTAAATCTTTAGGGTCTGCTTTTGAGAACATGTGGTACTCGGTTCATTGTTTCTGTGATAGATCATTGAGTATTACAGACTCTAAATCCATCCAAGTTGCTGCAAAGTCCAAATGTTTGTCTTTCTTTATGGCTGCATAATATTCCATTGTGTATATATACCACATTATTTTTTCCAGTCTAGTTTCGATGGGCAGCATGGTTGGTTCTATGTTTTGAATAATTAGAATTCCTCTGGGTATATTCCCAGAAGGGGGATTGCTGGGTAATATGGAAGTTCAACCTTCCATAGAGGTTGAACTAATTTGCATTCCCACTGGCAATGTGGAAGCATTCCCTTTTCTCTGCATCCTTGCCAGCACCTGCGTTTTTTAAGATTCTAATAGTTTGAGGTTTTACGTTTAGGTCTTTGATCCATTTAGAGTTGATTTTTGTGTATGGTGACAGATAAGGGTCCTGTTTCAATCTTATGCATGTGGTCAGCCAGTTTTCCCAGCACCATTTACTGAATAGGTTCTCCTGTCCCCAGTGGTTGGTGGTGGAGGCTCTGTTGAAGATGAGTTGGTTGAGAAATTGAGGTTTTGCTTCTGGAATTTCTATATTGTTCCACTGGTCCATATGCCTGTTCTTGTACCAATATCAGGGTGTTTTGATTACTGTAGGCTTATAGTAAAGTTTAAAGTCTGGAAGTATGATACCTCCCACTTTGTTTCTTTTGCTAAGAATTGTTTTGGCTATTCATGGTCATTTATATTTCCATATGAGTTTCTGTATTGTCATTTCCAGGTGTGAGAAGAATGATACTGGTAATTTATTGGGTATTGCATTAAATCTGTAGATTGCCTTGGGTAGGATACATATCTTAACAACGTTGATTCTTCCTATTCATGAGCATGGAATATTTTTCCATTTGTTTGCATCTTCATGGATTTCTTTGAGCAGTGTTTTGTAGTTTTCATTGTAAAGGTCTTTCACTTTCTCTGGTTAGGAAGAAGCTGAGTTATTTCATTTTTTGAGTGTGTGGCTATTGTGAATGGGGTTGTGCCTTTTATTTTGTTCTCTGTTTATTGTGGGTGTATAAGAATATGTGTGTCTTTTGCACATTTATTTTGTACACCAAGACTTTGCCATTGTCCTTTGTCAGTGCAAGTAGGTTCTTGACAGATTCTCTTGGATTTTCGAGGTATAGGATCATATCATCAGCAAAGAGGGATAACTTAACTTCCTCTTTTCCTATTTGGATACCCCGATCTCCTTCTCTTGTCTAATTGCTCTAGCTAGGACTTCCAACACAATGTTGAATAGGAGATGTGAGAGTGGTCAGCCTTATTTTGTTCTGGTTTTCAGGGGAAAGGCTTCTAGTTTTTGTCCATGTAACAGTATGCTGGCTGTGGGTTTATCATAGATCTTGCTTACTATTTTGAGGTATGTTCTTTCTATGCCTAGGTGTTTGAGGGTTTTTATCAAGAAGGGATGCTAGATTAAAAAAAAATTCAATTATATGTGGTTTTCCAGAGACTCAACTGAAATTAAGTAAGAAAGTTTCAAAATAATGAGATGGATACATACAATGGGGGAAAAAAAGAATGTAGGGATGGCAATAATAATACCGATAAAGTTGAAATAAAGATAAACAATCACTAAATGGTACAAAGGGGATTGTTTTATATTTTGAACAATATCTACAATAAAGATATAATAGTTATAAATGATGATTGAGTCTGTCACCTAATCACATAGCATCAAAACATCAAAAAATGTATTGGAAATAGGAAGATAAGTTGACAAAAATATATTCAATTGTGCATTTCATTATGCTTGTCCTAGAATCTGAAAGAGTAGAAAGAAAAGTATTAAGAATATAAAAAACTAATATAATTAATAAGTTTGGATCTGTATTTAGCTAGTATTGTGAATTATGTTACAACCATCCATGGCATATTTACAAAAATCAATATCTCAGGCTAAAAAGCAAACCTCAATAATTCTAAAAGAGACATTATGTTAACCAGATTTTCTTTTAACCACAATGCAATAAAACTGTGAATTAATTGCAATTTTAAAAATTCTACTTGTAAACTGAAAAAAAAACATAGTCAAGTAACATTGGAACCAAAAAATAAATTAAAATTGCAATTAAGTATAACTTATAAAGTGATAATAATGATTAGAATGACTTCACATGCTAATGAGATATGGCCAAAGACATCTCAAAGACACCTCACAATGAATAAAAATATATGATATATGAATCTATGCTTTTACCAATACTGACCCAAGAAAAGGAATAATTTAATTTTTAACTTTAACAAAGCTAACTAATAAAACAAAGGAGACAGAACACAAATATCCAACATTAAGAGTGAAAAATACATATTAATGCAGAAAAAAGTAAAAAATTAAGTTATTAGAGACAACAGGAATAAGCTCAAAACTAAATATAAGCATGTTACATTCTACTATTACAAGAAAAAGGATTATAAAAGAAGATTTTTAAATTATAAAAGAAGATTAACAAAAAAACAAGTGACACATTTCATAGCAAATAATCAGAAAGCTCGAAATGAAAGAGGAAGGCAGAGATCTGCCAAGTGAACATAAATACACAAAAAGGTAGGGGTGGCAATATTATCCAACAAGGTAGAATCTAAGGCAAAAAACATTAAATTGAACAAAGAAGCTTGTTTTTAGTGAATAAGAGTATAATTAACAATAAAAATATAGCAGCCATGCTGTGTTTTTTACATGTCAAATAAAAGAGACCAGAAATAGATAAACAAAAACAGAAGAACAAGAAAAACAAAAGACTACAAATGTGATACACTATACAAAAACCCTTGGAAAACCTTTTTTTTTTATGAGCTCTTTAGTATTGCCATGTGAAACATTGTCATTCTCTTTGAAAACAAATGGAATTAATAAACTGTGGCAGTTTTTCCAAGCTCTATATTCCTTCCCAGAGAGGCCATGTAATGTTTGCAAAATTCCTTTGAGTACTCTCTCTCTGTCTGGAAATGATGCTTACTTGCTGTTTAATGTTTCTATTAGGAAGAAAGAAAAACAAACAAATAAAGATGGTCCCTTAGCATTTCAAATCTAATAGCATTGTGATTTGATGTCATTCTTGGGTACTCTAATTCCACCCCAGTGGAAATAATAAAAGGGGAGATAACACCACCCCCTGGGAACCAACCACTGAGAATAGCTCATCAACCTTGACTCCTTGTGACAAGGCAAACTCCTTGTGTCCCCCTTTTACTCAAGGAAACTAGACTGACATGGGAGTTTAAGACTGTACAAGAGTAGAAAAAGCACGTGATTTTTCTTCCTTAGCAGAGAAATGAACACAATTTGGGTAATATCTGAAGATTGCTTATCCTTATCTTGTGTTGATTGAGCTCTGTCTTTTGAGGCCATCAGACCTCCACCTCATTTCCTTCAGAAGATTCAAAGTCTAACTCAGAGAAATAATCATCTCTACATGATGGGAGTTTTAAACAGTTTTTCTATAAACTGAAAACTCAGACAAAAGTAAACAAAAATTTAGAAGCTCTGAAACATACACTTAAGTTGTTTTATAAATAGACATAGAGCTGTTTACCCTACAAAATGTGTTTTTAAAAATTATCCCTGTGACATTTGCAAAAGTTTACCAAAAATGGCTAAATATATAGCTACAAATTCAAGGGTAGCAATTTTTATTCTCTGTCTGATTTCCATTCTGATTCTCATTCTTTGTCTGAAATCTCATTCTCTGCCTGATTCTTTCAGTATTTAATGAGAACCTCATTTGCCAACCAATGTGCTATGTGCTGGTGAAAGAGCCAACAAAATTTTAATTCTAGAAAAAACTGCATAGTAAATAGGAAAAAAAATCCTCATGCTTTTGAGTTCTGGGAACTTAAAAAATATTTCTCCTAGATAGCTCTGAAATCAAAGAACAAGTCAAATATGCAATTATAAGCTACTCAGATAATATTAATGATAATTATACCACATTCTAGTGAAAACTATACTTGTGGGAAATTCATAGCATTTAATGCTTTTATCATTAAAGAAGCAAGATATAAAATAAATAAATGAAGCATTTCTGTTAGTTTTCTTTGGTTGTAAGAGATCTGAAAAGCTGATCTTCAATGTATCCAAAGGGTCCCTCAGTCCTCCAGGAGCTCTTCATTAGGAGATTCCATTTTTGTCCACTGGAATACATCATGGAATCAAAGGAAGTAAGGGAAATCAGAATTGGGTGTCAGGAACTCATGGAACTTTTCTTCAAGATGCTGAAATTAGGGTGACTAATTAGCATCCATCCTTTGATGCCTCTGCTCCAGATTCTGCTTCCCAGGAGACAGTGTTTGCATTTGCTGTCTTAGGTGACCTATTCAAGGTGAACCAGGATCCCATCTTTGGAGCCCAGTAGAATCATAGGTGGTGAAGGAAAGAACAGTTTCTCAAAGAAAGGGTCACTGGGCCAAAAAAGAGAAATGCATCATTCCACTCCAGAGGCTAGAAAAATACAACAAATGAATTAACAAATGAAAGGAATAGTTAATGTCTGGTGGAAACTCACTTTCTACCACAATCAGGAGCAACTAGCTGAAAAACTCAGCCAGGAGTCAAACAAATTTAAGCCAAGAGTCAAACAAATCAACTTATACTTTATTTGAACCTAAAACGTAAATATACAGTTAATCCCTAATCATTTACAGAGAAGCTTTTCTTTGAGTGGAGTCTGCTAACTGGAGTGCTTCATCATCTTTCTCACATAAACTATTCCCATAATAATCTTCTCTCATTGTTACTTTCAATTTCTTTAAAGTGGGAAGAGAATTAAACACCTCTTGAGAAGTAATGTGAGAGCTAAATCCTAATGTCTTGCAGTTTTTTCTCAGATTTTAACAGTTTTCTCTACTACACTTAATTCAACAGCTATATTTAAGCAATTTTTTAAAATATAGAGACTTTGCAAGACTTTCAATTTTTTTAAATTAACCTTTTTTCATGTTCCTATTCATTGGTTTATACATTACTTAAGTAGATAATAGTTGCAATAAAATTCACAACTGGAAGAAACAGGTTTTAGATAAGCCAACCACTCAGCTGGGGAGAGAGGGACAGGAGTCTATGAGAAAGTTAAGTCCTCTTTGTGACTATTCTAGATACACCAGGTCAGGTGGTATATTTTACAGAGTGAGCGAGAAGCTTTGATGAATACAGTGAGTGAGTGGATGTTGGTAAGAGAGCTTTTATTATATTCATAAAACTTCAACTCTCATTTCTCCTAGCCCCTCCTACTCCCATATCCTAGTTCTAAAAGAAACAAATCTGGAATTTTAACCTCTTGTCTCTATCTCCCAAAAAAATAATAAAGAAAGAAATGAGAAGCAAACATTTGATGGCAGACAAGAAATGTGATAGAAAACACTCTAAAACAGTTTAGATAAAGCGTTATGCTGATGAATTTGAAAATACGAATTAAACAGATTTTCCAGAAAAATATAAATTCCAGGAAAAGGTAGAAAACCTGCATAGAACAGTAGTCACTAGAAAACTGAAAAAACAAAGTCATTGAACTATAGCTATCCCAAAAGCCAGATAATTTTACAGAAAATTTCTATCAAATATTTAAGATACAGATAGTCTCACTGTATTTACATCATTTCCAGTAATGGAAATAATTAATCTTATAAGGAAAATACCTTATACCAAAACTTGAGAACAACAATGCCACATAAACACATAAAATCAATCTTATGATGATAGATGCAAATACTGCTAGTAAAACATCAGCAAAATGAATCCAGCAGGGTCTTAATAGAATAACAAACCATGAGCAAGCAAAATTAATTGTTGGAATGCAGGATAGTTTGACTTTAGAAAATATCTTTGTAACTCACACATCAATTAGGACCTCCCTGATCCTCAAGAATTTGAAATGTACTCCCTGGCTATGGGGTATTATAAAGCAGTTCTTACATATCCTAGGCCATTTTTCTTTGGGCTTCTGCCTCATTGCTGCCTCTTACCAGCCATCTAGAGCTGGTCACTTAGCAAACTCAATGTAAGTCTTTTTCTTTTTTTCCATTTTCTACAAGAGATTTAATTTCCCTATTCATTATGTTATCATTCTAAATTTTCACCTTATTTAGTGACTTTACTAAAAATGTAAAGATGTCAGAGGTGAGGAATTATACTAAAGATCCTCTGACATGCTGGTGATATTCTCCTTATCAAATAAGGTTCAGAGAGATTTATTTCTTAATGTGATAAACACATACCTAGCTCAAATACTTGGTACTAATCTTAACACTAAAACAGTAGAGGCAACTTATGAAAGTTAGATATGGAAAACATATGTCCAGCATCACCTATGCCTGTCAGTGAACATTATTCTGAGAATGCTAAGAAATACAATTGAATAGAAATTAAATAAAAGTTATAATTATTAGAGACAAATGTGTTACTATTTTTAGAAAATATAATTACTTATTTGGAAAATATATGAGAATCAACTGAAAAATGATTGGAACTCCTAGAAGAGTTCAATAAGATAGTTATAAACAATACAAAAGATATATAGTCTCCTTACAAATTAGCAACACCATCATTAACCTGTTAGGAAATAGAAGAGAAAAACTACACAATAACCACCAAACATAAAATTCTGAAGACTGAATTTAATCAGAAATGTGTTAGACCTTTTTATAGAAACTAATTCTTTTCTGAGAGAAGTAAAAGAGAAAAAATGAATGGCAATGCTGCCTGCGTTCTATTCTTAGAGAGGGAAATGAGTAAAGATTGAAGGATGGCATTTCTCCACCAAAGAAATCTTTAAGTTGAATATTATATGCATTTTTATGCCATGTTTGTAAGAGTAGATGTGTGCACACACACACACACCTGAAGTATTCCCCAAAAGTACACCACTCTGAGTGGTAACATTATTGGCCATTCATCTATTTATTTTATTCATTTTTATTTTTATTATTTTAAAATTGTGGGGAACAATTCAGGATTAAGTATACAAATATTCATTGTTGATGAAGTGTGCCCCCTCTTCCCCAGGCAGATTCCCACTACTGCCCCCCCCCCCCATCCCCCCAGGTTCCCCCTCCTGTCAATCCGTTTCGTGCAGTGTTATGATAGTTGTTCAAGGTTCACTTATGAGTAAGAAAATGTGATACTCAGCTCTTTGTTTCTGTGAAAGATCACTCAGGATTATAGAACCTAAGTTCATCTAGGTTGCTGTGAAGTTCATGATTTTGTTCTTTTTCATGGCTGTGTAATATTCCATTGTGTATATGTACCACTTTTTTTAATCCAGTTCTCTTTCAATGGGCAGCACGGTTGGTTCCATGTTCTTGCTATTGTGAACAATACTGCAATAAACATATGTGTGCAGGAATCTTTTTTATAGAGTGATTTGAGTTCTTCTGGGTATATTCCCAATTAGGGAAATTGCGGGGTCATATGGAAGGTCGATTTTTAGAACTTTTAGGAATCACCACACTGTTTTCCACAGAGGCTGTACTAGTTTACACTCCCACCAACAGTGTAGAAGTGTTCCCTTTTTACCACACTGTCTTCAGCATCTGTTATTTTTGAGTTATTGATGATGGCCATTCTGACTGGAGTTAGGTGGTATCTCATTGTAGTTTGAATTTCATTTCTTTGATGACTAGTGAGGCTGAACATTTTTTCATGTCTCTATTGCCTGCTAGTATGTCTTCTTTTGAGAACTATCTATTCATATCTTTTGCCCACTTTGTCATGGGGCTGTTTGTTTTTTTTCTTTTCTCATCTATTTATTTTTAAAAATCTTCAGCCATTGTTTGTTAAGCACCAGCCAGGTCATGTGTTCTTTGAGCTATGACTGCCAAATGTTTTCTTAGCTTTGACCCTCTCCCCTACCTTGGGGAGGTGAATCTCCTCTCTCTCTCTCTCTCTCTCTAATTTACTTTCTAAATAAAATATATTTTCCAATCTAAAAAAAAAATCTTCAATATGTTTTTATTTTAGGTATTTAGGACTGGACTCTAGTTTACTAATAAAACGATATATATATAAATATTTGGGGAAGGGGAGCTGAGAATTATTGAGTTATTCCAAATTTTCCTCTCTTTCTCTTCACTGGAAATTAACTCAATGAAGCCTAGAGCTCCAGGTAAAGAGCCAGTATCAGAGACAGGCAAGATAGCGATTGAACTGGTCAGAGTGTGAGAGTCTCTGCAAAAGCAAGTGTCCATAAAGACTGTCAGCATGACTGGGTGTGTGCCAGTGAGTGAGTGAAAGTCCATCTGAGCAGAGACCAAGGGTTCCATACCCTGGGCTCTCCCCTGGAGGTGACTGCAACCCACCACAGCCCTGAGATTGGAGCCCCCGGTGCACAGGATCGTCTACCATTCTCAGGGGTCTCTTGGGAGAAGGCAGCAGAGATCAGCTGCTCCTCAGCACCTGGAACCTGGCCCATGGAACCACCTGTGGCAGCAGGCCGGGCACTAACAGCAGGAACTGAGGAGAAGGTGCAACGAGGAAATCTGGAACTGAGCACCAACGGTGAGGATAGGCCGACCACCACCATGTTTTCTGTCTTGGGAACGGGCAGAGACCTGTATTGCCCTGCCCAGCTATGTCCAGCCTTCAACCTGAAACCCAGAGGCTATCTCCACACCCCTTGGGGATTGACCATCAGACATGGAGTGACCTATACCCCTCCCCTAAGCTGGACCAAGCACAGACACGTCTGATCTGAGTGCAAGGCTTGGCAGCAGCAGCAGCAGCAAATGAGTTGGATGAGTCCGGATCTGATTCATCCTTCTCCTACAGCAGTCCTCAGGTCGTCTGACCCACACTGAGAGCAATCCAATAAAACTGTGCTGAGAACGGAGGGGATGGGCTGGAGACTGAGCCACTCCCTAATGTGGCGGCAGCCAAAAGCAGTGCAACACTTGGGAAAGGAACCTGAAGTTCCAGAAACAGCCATAGAGGGAGCTCTTTTTTTTTCCTGTTTTTGTTTGCATTTTTGTACTTGCTTTGTTTTATTTTATTGTTGTTTTTTAGATTTTCTGTTTGCATATGGATATTTTTGAGAGTGAGTACATCAACAGGGTTTTGTTTGTTTGTTTGTATGTTTTGGGTTTTTTTCCCTGTTTTTGTTTGTTTCTTTGTTTATTCATTAGTTGGGTGCCTGTTTTCCCTCTTCTTCTTCTCTCTCCACATTCCTTCTGTCTCTCTCCTTCCTTTTTCTCTTCTTTTCCTTTTTTTTTAAATCTCATTTTGCTTTCGGGGGTAAAAATACACCCCTACTGCATGGACAGATTGTGAGGTGGTGGGAAGTGGATTCCAGGGGACCCAAACATCTGTCAGAGGATACTATGATCTGCTGATAGCTTCTGAACTACAGCTCACCCCTTAATCAAATCTCAAAATTGCAAAGAGCACAGTCCCCCAACCCCACTCTGGCTACAAAGTTAAACAAATTCAGAGGATCTACATAAGGAAGAATAGGAGATTAAACAAACAGAAATGAAAGCTATCTCCCCTATCACTGAACAACAGAATTAAAGAAGGGGGATAAAGGGGGAGAAACACCTAAACAAATGAAGAAGAACCAATGGAAGAACACAGATCCTCTACAGACTCCTGGGAAGACAGTAACTGAGAATACAGACTTTAAAACTCAAACAATGAAGAGCCCCCAGAACAACTGGTCTCAAACCACAAACCCAGATATCAATATATTAATAGGAAAAATATATTAATAGAGAGAATAAATAGAAATGAGGAAAGACAAGATAGAATGGAGTTGATAATGGGTATGACAGCAATAAAGAATACAGTGAACAAAATAAATAAACTAATAAGCATAGAAAGCAGAATTAACCAAGCAGAAGAAAGACTCCCAGAGCTTGAGGACTAAAATATGAAACTAACACAAACTATTAAAAACATAGAAAAGAAGCTTAAAAGATGGAACAAAACCTCAAAGAGATAAGTGACTATATCAGAGGCTGAATCTAAGATTAATTGGTATCCCTGAGGCAGATAGAGAGACAGAGACCACCTTGGAACAAACATTCCATGAAATTATCCAAGAAACCCTCCCTTATCTCATGAGAGATGTGACTATTCAAACACAAGAGATTCAGAGAACACCTGCAAGACAACAAGTGAGAAAACCAACTCCTAGACACATAGTAATTTGCTTACAAAAAGTAGGTATAAAAGAACAAATCCTAAATGCAGCAAGAGAGAAAGTTCAGACTACCTACCAGGGAAATTCAGTTAGAATAGCAGCAGACTTATCTACAGAAACACTTCAGGTTAGGAGAGACTGGAGTCCAATCTTCAAAGTTCTCAAAGATAAGCAATTCCAACCAAGAATTTCCTACCCAGCTAAGCCAAGTTTCATCATTGACAGAAACTTAAAATCCTCCCAGACATTCAATCCCTAAGAGCTTACACCACCTCCAGACCAGCTTTACAAGAAACACTTAAGAAAGTATTAAACACTGAAGAAAGAAAAAAAAGAACATCCTTCCCAAGAATGCAAGAAAAAGATTGAAAACACACATAAATCAACTCAAAAATCAAAAGAAAGATAGCAAACAAACAGCAGCAGCAACAACAAACTCTATAAGAACCTCATGGCAGGGGTAAATTCTCACATATATATATAATTAGTCTGAATGTGAAGGGGCTAAATGCACCACTGAAAAGACATAGAATGACAGATTGGACAAAATATCATGATGCAACAATATGCTGACTCCAAGAGACTCATTTCACCAGAAAGGACACTCACAGACTCAAACTAAGAGGTTGGAAAACAAATTTTCAGGTGAGTGGAACACACAAAAAAGCAGGAGTTGCAATCTTAATATCAGACAAAATATCCTTTAAGCTACCAAAAATTTAAAAAGATATGGAAGGTCACTACATAATGATAAAAGGTTCAATCCATCAACAGGAAACATCCATCTTAAACATATATGTACCCAACATAGGAGCAACTTTCATAAAGCAGCTTCTAGGTAAACTAAAAAAAGATATTGGTTCAAACACTATCATAGCTAGGGTCTTGAATACCCCCACTAACTACCCTAGACAGATTATCAAGACAAAAAATCAAAAAGGAGATCCAGAACCTTAACATGAAGCTTGACCAAATGGACTGAATACATACTTACAGAACACTCCACCCAACATCCATGGAATATACATTCTACTCATCACCACATGGAATGTACTCTAAAATCAGCCACATCCTTGAACATGAATCAAGCATAAACAAATTTCATATGATTGAAATACTGCCGTGTACCTTCTCAGACAACAGTGGAATAAAAATAAATAATATCAACAAAATTACCTCAAAAGCTACAATGACATGGACGCTAAACAACACGATGCTGAACAACTCCTGGATCAACACAGAAATCAAAACAGAAATTAAAAGATTACTGGAAACAAATGAAAACAAAGAAATATCTGAACAAAATCTCTGGAATGCCATGAAAGCAGTACTGAGGGGAATTCATATCTCTACAAACACACATGAAGAAAATGGAAAGGTCAAAAGTTAACAACCTAACAAATCACCTAAGAAAGTTGGAAACGCAAGACCACCAAAACCCGAACTTCAGCAGAAGAATCCAGGTCACCAAAATAAAAGCCCATGTTCAGGACATAGAAGACAAAAAGATAATACAGAAAAAAAATCAATGAAACAAAAAGCTGGTTCTTTGAAAGGATAAACAAGATTAATTGACTCCTAGCTAGACTGACCTAGAAAAAGAGAGAAAAAGTCCAAATAAACACAATGAGAAATACAAAAGATCAAGTCCTAACTGGCCCCGAAGAAATAAAAAGATTATCAGAGATTACTATGTACACTTGTATGGAAGCAAACTTGAAAACCTAAATGAAATGGAGGACTTTCTGACATCACAAAACCTCTCCAAGTTGAAACAAGAAGAAATTGAGAACCTAAATAGACCAAAAACATCCCAAGAAATTTACTGTCATAAGAAAACTACCTACAAACAAATAGCCCTGGACCAGATGGCTTTCCAACAGAATACTACAAAACACACAAGGAGGAGCTGATACCAACCCTATTGAAAGTATTCCAGGCAATCAAGAAAGATGGAACTCTCCCCAAATCATTTTTTGAAACTAACATCACATTGATACCCAAACTGGGTAAAGAACCAGCAAAGAAAGAGAACCACAGGTCAATATCCTTAATGAAAATAGATGCAATAATTCTCCACAAGAGTATAACAAACTGAATCCAACAACACAAAAATCATCCCCAATGACCAAGTAGGCTTCATCCCCAGGATGCAGGACTCAGTCAACATCCGAAAAACCATAAACTTAATTAAATACATCAACAGATGTAAAACAAAAAACCACATGATTATATCATTAGATGTAGGAAAAGATTTTGATAAAATCCAGCACCCCTTCTTGATAAAAAACCTCTAACATCTAGGCAGTGATGGAACATACCTCAAAATAGTAAGAAATCCACAGCCAACATACTTGCTAAACAGACAGACACTGGAATCATTTCCCCTGAAAAGCAGAACAAAACAAGGATGTCCACTCTCCCCCTTCCTGTTCAACATAGTATTGGAAGTTCTAGCTAGAGCCATCAGACAAAAGAAGGAAATCAGGGGTATCCAAATAGAAAAAGAGGAAGTCATGTTATCCCTCTTTGTAGATGACATGATTCTATAGCTCAAAGACCCAAGAGAATCTGTCAAAAACCTCCTTGCACTGATAAAGGACTTTGGCAAAGTCTTAGGGTATAAATAAATTTGCAAAAGACAGTTGCATTCCTATATACAATAAACAAACAGAAACCCAAATAAAAAGCACAATCCCATTCACAATAGCCACAAACAAAAAAATGAAATATCTTGGAATTTTCCTAACCAGAAAAGTGAAAGACCTTTACAGTGAAAAATACAAAACACGGCTCAAAGAAATCAAAGATTACACAAACAAATGGAAAAATATTCCATGCTCATGGATTGGAAGAATCAACATTGTTAAGATGTCCATCCTATCCAAGGCAATCTACAGATTAAATGCAATACCCATTAAATTTCCAGCAGCATTCTTCTCAGACCTGGAAATGACAATACAGGAATTCATATGGAAACATAAACGGCCATGAATAGCCAAAACAATCCTCAACAACAACAACAAAAAAGCAGGAGACATCACATTCCCAGACTTTAAACTTTATTATAAAACTACTATAATCAAAACAGCCTGGTATTGGTACACAAACAAGCATATAGACCAATGAAACAGGTTAGAGATCCTGGAAGCAAAATCTCAATTTCTCAACCATCTTTGACAAAGCCTCCATTAAAAACTGGGAAGAGGTGAACTTATTCAGTAAATTGTGCTGGAAAAACTGGCTGGTCACATGCAGAAGATGAAAACAAGGTCCCTACCTATCACCATACACAAAAGTCAACTCTAAATGGATCAAAGACCTAAATGTAAAACCTCAAACTATAAAAACCTTAGAAAATGCAGGAGACACCCTTATGGAAATTGGAACTGGCAACCAATTTCTGATCAAAACCCCAAATAAGAGATAAGATAGACAAGTGGGACATCATCAAACTGAAAAGCTTCTGGAAAGCCAAAGAAACCATCAAGAGATTGGGGAGACAGCCCACAGACTGGAAAAAATATCTGCCAACTGTATATCTGACAAAGATCTAACATTCGGTATCTACTTGGAACTCAATTGTGCTGAAAAGAAAAAACCAAATACCTATTAAAAAGTAGGCAAAAGATATGAATAGACACTTCTCAAAAGAAGATATATGACCAGCCAACAGATACATGAAAAAATGTTCAGCTTCACTAACCATCAAGGAAATGCAAATTAAAACCATACTGAAATACCACCTAACTCCAGTCAGGATGGCCATAATCAATAATTCAAATAACAATAGATGCTGGAGAGGATGCAGGGAAAAGGGAACACTTCAACACTGTTGGTGGGAGTGTAAACTAGTATAACTTCTGTGGAAAACAGTTTGGCGATTCCTAAAAGATCTAAAAATTGACACAACAATCCCCCTTCTGGGAATATACCTGGAGGAACTCAAATCACTCTGTGAAAAAGATATCTGCACACACATGTTTACTGCAGCATTATTCACAGTAGCAAAAACAAGAAACCAACTGTACTGCCCATCGAAAGAGGACTGGATTAAAAAATGTGTTACATATACACAATGGAATATTATACAGCCATAAAGAAGGACAAAATTATGAACTTCACAATAACTTATATGGACTTAGAGCCTATATTTCTGAGTGATTTATCACAGAAACAAAGAACTGAGTGCCACATGTTCTTACTCATAAGCAGATCTTGAACAAGTATTATAATACAATAAGAAAGGGATTGTCATTAGTGAGATACTGCCAGGGGAGGGAAGGGGGGCATACTTTATCAATAAGAGTACCTGATCTCAAACCAGGTGAAATGGGGACCAAAGTGAGGCCAAAATTTTACCTACACAATGACCATTTGTATATCTAACCCTGAATTGTACCCTACTTCTTTGAAAAAAAAACACACAAAATACTTCTAGTGTTAAACATTGAAATAAATGTGTGACATGCATATTTAATAAAGATTAATAAACAAAAGATTATTATTTGTCAAAAAAAAAACAACAACAACCAGTATCAACTTACTTTTCTCTTTTTTTAATGCTTCTCAGGTCATCTATTGCATAATTGTCAATTTGCTTATGATTTCCAGACTTAATTATGTTGCCTAATTTCTTAATGTGCATTTATTGCTTGTGAGATAATGAAGGTTATAAAGCATACAAATATGTGCTAAGTGATAGGATCACTGCTCTGGCAATATCTTCCTACCTGCTAGCTGCTGCACCTATTCTTACTTGGTACCAGCTGGTAATGCCAGCCAAAAACTGGGAGCTAAAACTCAATACTCAATTTAACTTGTCCTGAGATGTCACATGCTCTTATGGTGACAGAAATCTCACTGTAGTACAAATGTGTGTTGGGTGAAGGAGACTTGTAGAAGTAAAACTCATAATTCCACTGCCTGTTTGTCTCCATTCTTTCCCACTATCAGAGAGTCTCTTTTCTTGAAAACACACACATACACACCTGTACTGAATGAAGAGTGCATGCAGCTCAGAAGGAGTACTTCCTGCCTCAATTTCCCACACCAAAAGATGGGTGTCAATGAGTGTTCTGCCTAAAGTTCTAGCTGGGAAGTCCAGGTGTCCAGATCACAATCTCTAAGGGCTGATATGCAAAGCACTTTGAGCATCAAACAGACTTGAGGTCCGAGCTTGGCTCTATCACTGGCTGTATCCCTCTTGGCAAATCATTCAACTACCCTGACAGGCATGCACCTGCCAAACTCTGGAGATACACACGTCCTCAGTGTCCTGAGTAGGTTCTTGGAAACTAATCTTAAGCAAAACAACGTATAACAAAACCAGTTTTTACCAGAGACTGAGTGATAGAAACAAGAGTTAAGTCCTATGGCATATGTCTGATCACAAAAATATGACCAAACTTCTAAAGACCTTACTAGAAAAAGACTTCAATACTAGACATTGAAATAAATGTGAGTGATACATACATTTAAGAAAAATGAATACAAACCAGTAAGGTCATTATTTACTCATCTATTCCAGTTCAGGTTCTCAGGTGGTGGGAGCTTCTCCCAGCAACACACAGTGTCAAATAGCAACAGACCTTGGACAAGAGGCCATCCCATCCTGGGGTGCCCTCCCTCAGACTGGGGCGATATAAGCACATTGATGTACCTGACAGGCACATCTTTGGGATGTGGGAGGGAAAAAGGGAACCTAGAAAAAAACCCACGCAGACACAGGGAGAGCATGCAAACTTTACACAGACAGCGGCCTCAACCAGGAATTGATTTTTTTCTCTTCCTCCATGTTATAATGCAATGACATTGAATGAAAGGATGTTATTCGAGGACTAGCTGTACACTGATGAGCAGAACCAGATTTGATCCCAGAGTTTAGAGTTCAGCAGGATTTCAGATATAAGAATGGGGCTACCTTGGGGGGCCACTGTGAGGTTTCAATGGGGTTAACATCTGCAAAGCACTGATATACGGTAGGGGCTCAATAATTGTCCTTTCTCCCCACCTTCCTCCCCCACTTCCCTCACTGACCCCTTTCCTTTCTGCCTTTGACTATATTGCTCAGCAGCTCCTCCAAATGAGACAGAAGGAAGATGGGAAAAGGCAAGATGCCTAAATTAACAAAGCTCTCCAAGGCTAAGAAGACTAACTAAGTACTGGTGAGACCAGAAGCTGAACAGCCCATGAAAAACTCACCTAAGAGTTATCTGTGGATTTAACCTGAACATAAACAACTCTGCCCATCTCTAAAGTCATGTCACTGACTGACATGCATTTGTCTGATTACGAGTCAGAATGCCTGTAGAGACAGAAGTTAAAAACAAACAAACAAATTACCTAAGTGTTTAGGCAAACTCTGATGAGAATAGATCCTTCAGCAGGGCTGAGCGTTTGTCTTTATTTTCTCTTGGCATTGACTTTGACATAGATTTCTAACCTTAGAAGTCATATTAAGAACAATACATTCTAAGTGTATTTCAAATAAATGATAGGTAAGCTGGCTAATGGAATCTGGCTTATTTCCCTGTACAGATATTTCTTTTCCTGCTGAGCAATAACAATAATAATAATATGTAATGTGGGGATTAATGGTAGTCAATATCTGTCTGGGGATGGGGGGACACCCCTTATCAACAAGGGTGCCTGAACGATGCATGTTTGTATACCTAATCCTTAACTGTACCCCACAATTTTAAAATAAAAAAAATGTTAAAAAAAAGAAAGAAATTCAAGAAAATATGAGATAAGTATGTTGACTATGTTATATACAGCCAAGCTGTCCTTCAAGTGTCAAGGGTATAGAAAAACAGGTTTTAAAATGCAATAACTCAGGGAATGCTGTGCTCATGAGCCCATCCTGAGGAATCTACAAAGGATTAACTTCATCCATTTTAAAGGGGACTTCAAAAACTTCATTAAAAGAACTGAGTTGGGCATTTAAGAGATTTAATTCTAAATCTCAGACTAAAACAAAGATAGAGACCTAGGTGAAAGAGCAACACATACCCTTATGGAAATTGGAACTGGCAACCAATTCCTGATCAAAACCCCAAGTGCCCATGCCATAAGAGATAAGATAGACAAGTGGAACCTCATCAAACTGACAAGGTTCTGCAAAGCCAAAGAAACCACTGAGAGAGCAAGGAGACAGCCCACAAACGGGGAAAAAATATTTGCCAACTGTATATCTGACAAAAGCTTAACTAACATCTAGGACCTACAAGGAACTCAAACATGCTGAAAAGAAAAAAACAAACAGTACCATTACAAAGTGGGCAAAAGATATGAATAGATACTTAAAAGAAGACACATGAGCAGTCAACAGATACATGAAAAAATGCTCAGCCTCACTAGTCATCAAAGAAATGCAAATTAAAGTCACACTGAGATACCACCTAACTCCAGTCAGGAAGGACATCATCAATAACTCAAAAAACAACAGATGCTGGAGAAGATGCAGTGAAAAGGGTACACTTCTACACTGTTGGTGGGAGTGTAAATTAGTATAACCTCTGTGGTAAACAGTGTGGCGATTTCTAAAAGATCTAAAAACTGACCTTACATACGACCCCACATTCCCCCTACTGGGAATCATACCTGGAGGAACTCAAATCACTCTATGAAAAAGATACCTGCCCAAGTATGTTTATTGCAGCATTATTTACAATAGCAAAAACATGGAACCAACCGTGCTGCCCATCGAAAGAGGACTGGATTTTTAAAAATGTGGTACATATACACAATGGAATATTACACAGCCATAAAGAAGAACAAAATTATGAACTTTGCAGCGACTTGGATGGACTTAGAGGCCATAATACTGAGTTATCTATCACAGAAACAACCAAGTATCACATGTTCTCACTAATAAGCGGACTTTGAACAACTATTGTAATACTATAAGAAAAGGATTGGCAGTAGTGAGAAATTGCCAGGCGGGGATGGGGGGGGGCGGGGGCGCATACCTCATCAACAAGGTACCTGCATAATAAACATTTATATACCTAACCCTGAAAAAAAAATATGTAATGTTGTTCATTATTATTCAACTTTGGCAGTACCTCTCACTCAAATGAAGGCAGGTTTCCACCTTTAGGGATAGTGCTGAGCCATATCACATGTAAGATCCTGAGCTTTCTCAAAGACAGAGATGAACAATTTCTCCAGTAAAATGATCATTGAGAAATGAAGAACAGCTTTTCACCGGATGAGCTACAAGCTTCTGTGATGAGCAGTATAACTGATAACACCTTGCACAACCATCCTAGAATTTGGAGTGAGAAGGGGAGTAGGGAGAGAGTTCATGTTTTGCCATTGCAGAGAGGGTCTCAGGGGGATCTCCAAGGCTGCAGACTTGGCCCCTCAGGGAGTCATCAGTCTCTAGGTGGTTCTAATGTATAGCCGGGGCTGAGAATTGAGGCTCCAGATTTCACATTCTAAATGAGAAGCACACTTAGGTAGGACCCAGGCCTAGAGCTGCTGGGATGCAGGAGGTCAGGCACTGGTGACCTGCCAACTCTCCCCACTTGGCAAGGAAGGAGGGAACTGGCCTGGGCCATTGTCACACACATGGCAGGTATGTCTGCCCAGCCACATGCCATCTAGGGGAGGATTCTACATGGCTGGACCTCTAGACAGAAGCCAGTTGAAAAGAGAGTCCATCTTTTCCCAATCACAGAACTTCTGTTCTCTGACACAAGAGGAAGTGTTGTTCATCAGCCCCTTAGGAGAGTCTACCTGGCTCTCTTCTCACGTAACCTGTGTTCAATGTGTTTTGGGGCCAAATATAATAATTAAACTTTAGGCCCGAAATGACTGTCTTTCTGGAGGTGTGTAGTCCTTTTTCAAAGCCTGTCTGAAATTCTGATCTCTCCAACAGACAAAAGCAGAGCTGTTGGGGGTAAGATTGGTGAGTAGGAGTCAGAAGACTCCATGGGGCCTGTCTCCCAAGGTGCCCCCTAAGAAACATAGATTGAAAATCATATATCTAGCCCCATTGTTTTCCTTTACCAGGAAACCAAGGCACTGAGAAGTTGCTTTGTTCAGGGTCACCAGCTAGTAAAGAGTCCTGCCTGATCTGAAACTGGGATTCCCAACCTCAAAACCTGTTCTCTTAGTCAAAGGTCTGAACTATACCAGTACAGATGGGTTTCTCCAGAGTATTATAGAAAATATCCAGAACAGAAGGAAAAGGGCCTAGAGACTTTGTCATTGGGACTCTCAGAAAGCTGACCTGTCGCCACTCTGTCCCTTGCCACTTGTCCCAGCCAACATTATAAAACAGTAGAGGATCAGCCAGGAATTTTAAGTGGGATATCAAGGATGGGAACAACCTCCCCTTTCCTCCTGAGCTTGTACAGCTTCTCTGTGGCAGAGGTGAGTATCTTCATAGGTTGATGCCCGACTCATCTTGATGAATTCCCCTTCTCTGTATAGCCACCCTTCATTCCGTCTCTGGTATCCATTACCCTCTCATGAAGTTTGCTTCTCCCTGGGTACTTATTTTAACTCCCAACTGACCACCTGCCTGCGTCAAATGGCAACAATATTATTATTCTTACAACTACTTATTACTACAAGCTGTTGTATATCTTTTACAAAGCACGGTGCCAATGCATCACATGCTTAGCTTACTCGATTCTCATCCACCACCTTGGGTGACTAGGATCATTGTTGGCTTCATTTTCCAGACAAGGAACAGGCGTAGCACTTGTATGAGGTTCTTTTCATTGCTGTAACAAATCACCTCAAATGTAATGTCTTAAGATACAAATTCACTCACTTACGATTCTGGAGGTCAGATATCTGAAATGGGATTCACTAGGCTGAAATCAAGGTGTTGGTAGGGCCACATCCCTTTCTGGAGGCTCTTGGAGAATTCGTGTCCTTCTCTTTTCCAACTTTCTAGAGACTGCCCACATGACTAGGCTTGTTACTCCCTTCCAACTCCAAAGCCAGCAATAGTAAGTCCTTATATCACATCATTCTGATCTCCTCTTCTGTCTCAATCTCTCACTTTAAGAAAACTTGTGATTACTTTGGGCCCACCTGAATAATCCCAGATACTCTTGCTATCTTAAGGTCACCTATTAGCAACCATAAAGTCATCCAAAATCTTAACTACCCTCTGACAGGATGCAACATATTTATAGGTTCTGAGAATTAGAACATGGACATTTCTGGAGGGGGGCATTATTCTGACCTACCACAGAGATATTTCATCATTTGGAGTAGGTTTCATTGATTTCAAAGCCTCTACTATTAGCCCCAATGCACACTGCTACCAGTAAAATTCAACCAACAACATCATTTTCTAAGACCTTCTTCTATCAGGCACTATCCAGGACACTGGCAGTTCAAATATGAATAAGAGTGAACCACAACTCCAGAAGGGCTCACAAGCTTGTGGAGAGAGAGACTTGCAAATGCCAATAAATAACTATAATGGTAAGCGAGAAAGAAGTATATGCAAAATGTTGTGGATGCACAGAGGGGGAATAATTAATTCCACAGGAGTGGAAGGCAGTGTGGGATGGGGTTGAAGAGGATATTTGAAGAAGATCTGAAGGATAATTGATTCTCTAGGCAGGGGAGGAGGTGAAGGATGCCTCATGCATAGAGAATGATGTGAGAGCAGCTGAGCCATAGAAGTGGATAGGTGTTTGTGGCAAAATTAATTCATTTTGGTGGGGTCAGATTGAATACCTGAGGTGAAATGATGAGAACTGAGCTTTGGAATGAGTTCTGATTGCGAGGGTCCTTGGAGGCTGTGCCAGGGTTTATTGTGGATTTATTGTGGAGAAATGGACCAGCATCAAAAAATTTTAAGGAAGGGAGGACCGTGATCAAACTTATACATTGGATGCTTCATTTTGATAACTTCTCAGAAGGTGGATGGCCGGCAGGTTGGGAACAAGGTGGTGGAGGCTGAGGTCAATGTTGAGATAAGAGGTCGTGAGGGTCTAAGGATGGCTGTGGCCATTGGAATGAAGAACAAAGGGCAGATCCAAGACTTTTCTGAGGTGAACTCAAAAGACAAGGGTGGATGTGTAACGGAAAAGGATCAAGGAGTTGGGGACAGCAAAGGAAGTAGAGTCAGAAATTCTCTGTAGGCTTTCTATGTTGCAGCACCCTAAACAGAGGTTGAGTTTCATCCAAGCCCACTCACCATTCATTGCCAAGGATATTTGCAAATTCAGTATCATGCATTTCTAAAGGGACGAGCATCTCTCTGGAACTTGGATCTATTTACAAAATCACGTAGAAGGAATCGCTCATGGTGACCATTGTGACTGCAGATACTGAAGTAAGGTGTGTGTGTGTATGTGTGGGTGTTTCTCTTTGGAGGAGGGATACTCTTTTTTAAAAACAGCTTCTCATATAACTGCAGAACCAGGCTCCTCTTTCCTCCACCACATAGGACCACTGTGAGCACAGATTCAGCTTTCTGCTTCCTTCCCAAGCCACACCATCTCCTTCACATGTTCTCTTCCCCCACCTTGGCATCTCCCCAGCTTTCTGAGGGAAAGCTGGAACTGGGATTCTAACGACCAGTTTGGTAGTGGCAGGATCTATTAAAAGAAACTAAATCTCTGGCGTGTATTGTTTGTGTGTATTTGGATGTATGTGCTTATATGTTTCTGTATGTGTTTGTGCATATGTATCTATGTGTATGCTTGTGTTGCAGTTGCTAGATTTGGCAAATACAAATAAAAATACAGGATGCACAGTTAAATTTGAATTTTGGATAAATCATTTCAGAAAATTCTTCTTTTAGTGAATGTCCTATATGTGTTTGCACCTTCAATGTTTAGGAATTATTTATACTAAAAAAAATTCCTCATTTTTTTACTCATTGTTTACCTGAAATTGAAATGTGTAATCTATGTGATTGTTTGTGTAAAAGCTTATATGGTTTTTTGTGTTTTGTCTTTGCTCATGTGCTTGTATGTTTGTGCACATCCAAGTGCATGTTTGTGTATATATGTATGGGTTATTTTGTGTGTGTGCTCATGTGGATCTGGGTTACAAGACCCTTAACAAGAGATTTGTCTTAGTCATCTAGGTCCTGGGAAAAATAGAATGCTCCACTTATAAGAAAAAAAACAGTCAGAATTTTTTCTACGATTAATTAATTTTGACTTTGAGCAAGTCACTGCAAAGTGAGGAGGTGGAACTAGACTCATTCATTTAAATATTTATTGATCATTCTAGGAGCAGAAGGTGCAAAGGCAAGTAATTCATAGAGGACTCACAGTCTAGAGAAAGGACATCAATACAACTGATGAGGTTGCGACGTAGTAAATGCCACCATAAACATACATGCTGAGATCCCCAGGACTGCGGCGGTACCTTCCATTTCTTTGTGTCTGTGAAGCCAGCCCTGCAGTGAAGGCAGGCCGATATTTCATGGTGATGCTTTTATCACTTGGAATCTTTAAATTATGATTATTGGTGGAATCATGTGTGCAATGCTGCTAAACACAGACTAGCACCCACCCAGGCATCGGCCGCAGGGAACATTGCTCTATCCGTCAAGTTTGTTTTTAATACTAGCAGTGCTCATGGAAACCAGTAAATGTCACTGACTTCTGCATCTGAAGCATTTCTCATCACCTCTCCTGTACTTGTGGGTAGCATACCTTGTAGCTTTAGAGGGCTATCTGCTGCCTCTGTGGGGCATCTCACCCCCCTTCAGAGTTCACACCTGACACTTATGCCTGTCGCTACTTTCACACTGGTTTTGCTCACCCACCATTTTCAGGCTCTGTCTTTCAAAATAAAATTAGCTGGCTAAGTGAGATATTGGCCATTCTGGCTTGAAATCTGTCTCTAGCAAGCTTTCACACCCCTACAGAAAGCTGTCTTAATATCATAATTGAGAAATTATGTAGGAGTTTCTGTGTCCAATGATATATAGTTAGAAGACAGGCCAAGTTCCATAGTAGAGAACCGCAGTGACTGCAGCAAGATAAAAGCTTGTTTCTTACTCACCTGGTCACCTGAGTCAAGCCATACTGGCTGACATGCAGCAAACTCAGAGGGACAAGGAGAGCAGTTACTTCTTTCCTTCTTTCTTTTTTTTTTTCTTTGAGTCGTGATGTCGCTCACTCTTGTCA
Organism: Tarsius wallacei; assembly: GCA_963574415.1. Classification (NCBI taxonomy): domain Eukaryota; kingdom Metazoa; phylum Chordata; class Mammalia; order Primates; family Tarsiidae; genus Tarsius; species Tarsius wallacei. The sequence goes on along the minus strand of CAUYQG010214694.1, from coordinate 9,138 downwards.
CCCAGGATACAGTGCTGTGGCATAATCACCAATCACAGCTCACCACAGCCTCTACCTTCTGGGCTCAGATGGTCCTTCTGCCTCAGTCTCCCAAGTAGCAGGGAATACACACATATGCCACCATGCCCAGCTAATTTTTTTATTTTTTATTCATTTATTTATTTTTTGGTGGAGATGAGGTCTTTCTATGTTTTCTATATTGCCCAGGCTGGTCTCAAATCCCTAGGCTCAAGCAATCCTCCTGCCTCAGCCTTCTAAAATGCTGGGATTACAGGCATGAGTCACCACTGTGCCTGGCCTAAGACTGGTTCCTACTGGCTTGTCACTCTGCTGCCTTCAGTCCATGGCTGCCAACCCATGGTCTAAAACACAGTCCTGCTCTCATCAATATAGCCCATCCTAGCCCCAGAAAGAGGGCGAGAGGAAGGCAGCACAGGCTCATTTTCTTCAGAAGGCCAGCCCTGGATGTTGCATGCATCACTTCCCATCACAGCCATGGACAAGAATGTGGCCATACCTAGCTTTAAAACAGGCCAGGATGTAATCGTCCTCTGACCACTATAGTGGAAAGGAACAGTGGGCATTGGGGGCAACTAGCAATCTCTGCCCAAAGAGTATTAGCCTTGAAAGATTTAAGCACTCTCAGGGCAAATAACCCTTGGAATACACTTGTCTGTTTATACCTAGAGTCACAAGAACAGCACTAACTGAGCGCTCACTGTATTCCAGGTGCTGGGAGAATCATTTAGTGTCTTATTTTATTTGATCCTAATAGGCAAAGAACGGGGAAGTGACTTCCTCACAGAGAACTTAGGTGCCTCAGGAGACCCTGGGACCCAGGGCCCTTTCCTGCCTTGTCCTTGTCCTACCCTGCCTCCTATAATCTGTTTGTAACAGAATGAATCCCTTGGATGTGTGCAGGTTTTTTGGTGTTGACTCAGTTCATTGTCAGCCCTGTCTGGGTCTCCTTTGCATCTCAGAAGCAAAGCAAGAACTACATTTCCCAGAATGCCATTCCCAGGAGGATTCAGGTTAGAATACCAGTGAGGCAGAAGAGAAAATGGGGCCTTTATCCTGCAGAGGTGGCTACATCCTCCGGGCAGATGGGGCTCCTGAGAACTCTCCCCAGCCCTATCCCATCCCTTTCTCGGCTTTAGTGTTTCAGGCTGAGATCTTGATGGACAATCTCTCTGCCCTTTGCAACCTGTGCTCTTCCAGTGCTTACATAAACCCCTGATTCCAATGCTAAACTCTGCATACTTGCAGCACAGACTGAACCCTCAAAGGCACAGAAGGTAATATCATGAGTCGTGCTGAGTCTTTCTGTCTTGCAGAAAGAACATTGAAATTGGAACAGAATGAACTGAATTAATATCCTGGTTTCCTAGCTCACTAAACATGCCCTGGGCCACATCACTTAAGCTATAGGAAAATCAACATCTTTTATTTATAAAACCAGAAAAACAATATCTACAAAATCACTAGGAAGGTCACATATGATAAAATATTTAGCAATACACTGTATTGTTACATGAGGCCAGCATGGTGGCTCATTCCTGTAATTCCATCATTTTGTCAGGCCTAGGAGGGAGGATTGCTGCAGCCCAGGAATTTGAGAACAACCTGGGCAACACAGTGTGACCTTGTGCCTACAAAAATTAGCCGAGTGTGGTGACGTGCCCCTGTAGCCTCAACTACTCAGGAGGCTGAGGTGGAAGTTTCACCTGAGCCTGGGAGGTCGAAGCCGCAGTGAGCTGGGATCACACCATTGCACTCCAGCCTGGGTGACAGAGTGAGACCCCCAACTCAAAACAAAACAAAAGAAATTAGAACAAAAAGGTAGAATGCTATTGTTATTATCACTGCTAATAATAATAACCAAGCATTCTATAGGCATTATTTCATTTAATCCTAAAACAACTCTGGTCACCATTACCATTCCTATTTTGCAAATGGGAGGACTGAAAAAGAGAGCTGAATTAATTTGCAAATGATCACACACCTAGTTCTTGACAGAGCCAGAAACTGAACACAGTCTGTCTGGTTTCAGAGCTCACACTCTTAACTACTATGTATGTACTTCCTGTTGATACTGACGCATTTCAACCCGCTTGTTTATTTCCACCTTTCTCTGCAGCTCCTTATCAGAGTTACCAACAAATACAAAGACTAGCGAAAAGTTATGAGCAGCCATATTAATGAAATAGTCTCCTAATGATTTCAAGAACCCAACGTGAAATTGATCTCTGGTGGGATGCCTAGTCTCTGGGTAATTTCAAGAAAAGGCTTAAGGACAATTTATTCTCAACTTGGGGAAAATATACTCTGCAAGAGACATTTAACAATATCTGAAAACACTGTCACTCCTGGTGGGGTGGAGAGAAAGGGTGAATGGGGTACTCCTGGCATCTAATGGTAGAGGTTTAGAGGCTGCTAAACACCCTGCAATGCACAGGACAGTTCTCATCCCAAAAGAGTCAATAGTGCCACTATTGAGAAACTCTGCTTTTGGAGGTGTTATGGGATTTCCTGTTGATTATATGGATTATGTGGGACTTTCTCCAAGGCTGTGATGTCCAAGATGGTAGTCACTTGCCACCTGTAACTATTTAATTTTAAATTAATTTAAATTAGATAAAATTAGAACTGTACTTCCTCAACTGCACTAGCCACATTTCAAGTGCCCAATGGCCAGATGTAGCTATTGGCTATCACATGAGACAGCACAGATTTATTGAACTTGTCTATCATCCCAGAAAGTTCTTTTGGCCAGTGCTGCTGCAAGATCCTCGTCTCTGAAAGTCTATGAACTATCTCAGGCTGTGGTTACATGTGTGTTATAAGATATCAAATATTAAACAGTGATTTTAAAAACAGATAAAATAGGGCATATTTATTAAATCATAAAAATGGCCTTCTAAATTTAAATGCTTCTAATATATTTGATGATTTAGCTCCTTGTTATGACACTTCTTTATTTGTTTATAGATTATTAACACTGGGAAGAGCGTGGAAACTTAAACCTAGACTTGTCAAAAGAACTATCAACTGAAGCTCAAGAAAAGGACTCGAGGCAGTTCTGAAACTGTCATCTAAACCAAAGTTGTAGAATATTTTTAGTTTAAAAATAGGATTTGCCTAATCATTTTTGGCTTAGATTTGTGTCATTGTTTTAAGGGGTCACAAAAGTCTTGGGGAATCTGGTGAAACACGCTGCTCCACATAAACATACGGACATACACAGAGACCATTTCCCATACAATTTTATGCAGCTCTTAAAGCCTCTTCTATGTACCAATGGATCCCTACCCACTAACTATCCCCATTTCATAGGTGGGGTAATGGAATGACTGAATCAAAAGAAATGAGGAATTATGTGACATGTTCACACTTTACACAGTGGCAGAACCTGAATCAGAAGGCAGATATACCAATTCATTAAGAAATATCTATTTATATAAACTAGGAAAGAAACTAATCTACTGCGTACTACAAGATACACTTGTACCGTTCACAATTCTTCTGCTTGGCCTCTAAGAGGAAATGGTAATAAGGCGTCACTTAAAAAAAATGCAATGGAAGTCGGACACAGTGGCTCAAACCTGTAATCCCAGCACTTTGGGAGGCCAAGATGAGAGAGTTGCCTGAGCTCAGGGGTTCGAGACCAGCCTGGGCAACTTAGTGAGACCTCGTCCCTACAATAAATTTAAAAAAAAAAAAGCTAGGTGTGGTAGCGAGTGCCTGTAGTTCCGGTTACTTGGAAGGCTGAGGTTGGAGGATCATCTGAGCCCAGCAGGTTGAGGCTGCGGTAGCTGTGAGCATGCCACTGCACTCTAGTCTGGGCAACAGAGTGTGACTCCGACTCAAAAAAAAAAAAAATGCAATGACCTTCAACGTGACCAGAGTAGAATAGGAAAATATATGCCCAGCCACTACTCCACAGACTGGGTATGAAGCTCTGAACAAAAGCGTGTTCTATAATCTCTGATCTAGTTTTTATCAGGACGCTTCTTCTTTGATAATCCATTGCTTTCCTCCATACAACATGTTCATGGTAATAATATGAACGAACTCCTTCCCCTCCCCCACAGTCACCTCCATCTTTTTCATTAAGGCTGCAGGAAGCCCAGTTTGTGAATTTGCCTTTGAATAGCTCATTAAGTTATTTCCTTTTGTTCCTGCCTCCTGTCTCTTCTCCTGTGTTCTGCCTCCTTATTGTGTTTTTTCTTTAAAGCCAACAAAAAGCCTAGAAAACTCCCTTATGTAAAATTCCAAAATTCAACTGTGTTTTTACCCCAGGCTTAATTATGAGAAGTCGAGCCTGTTCTATATGTGAGGCCTTTCAAAATGTGCCATTATGTAAACCAGCAAGCCAAAGAAAAAGGTAGTGAACCTCATTGGCAGTCTGATCCGTGCAGAGTTATCTCTATTGAAATACTGTAAAAGGAAATAATATTCAAGAAAAAAGAGTTTGCCTCTAGGGCTGTGCCCAACTGGTCTACTTACAAGCTCCTGAATAAAGCTTGTTGAGTCAAGTATATCTAGCCCAGTGTCTGAAACATAGCAATTATTTTTAAAATATTTGTTGAGTGAATACAGTGATTATTTTCATTTTTCAGCTCACTATTCATTCTCTGCTCTCCACTCTTCTTTGCCTATCTCTGTCCTGACTCCTGGGGACTGCATCATACATACTGCTCTCTTGCTGGGTGGCTTCCCAATGGCTACAGGCAATGGGAGATTGGAAGGTGGAAAGAGGGTCTCTGTTATGCTTCTCTTCCCATTCCCTCTCCTGCTGTGTTTTTTTGCTCTGGTGTGGCTGTGCTCCCTTAACTTCAACTCTCCTCGTGTGTTCCCTCCCCATGACCCTGCCTCTCCCTGGGTTTCAGGAATGTTATTCCCTCTGCTTTTTCCTTTAGGTTGAGTCAAGTATACCTAGCCTGAAGGGCGCAGGGAACAGTCAGAAGGCCCCCCCCCCCCAAGATGGCGCTGAACACTACAGTGGGGCCACACGAAAACAACAAAGGCCCTAAGTTCCGGCTTCCCCCTGTACGGTTTCCTGCGCGCGCAAAGTTCAAACCTGCAAGCCAACAATCTCCTCCTATGACAAATCAGCCCTGTAGTACCCTCCAATAGTAATGTAACACAACTTCAGCCCACCCTATTTCCACTCTGGTCTACCCAATAGAATGCTAGCACAACCTTTTCCTGCCCTCACTAAACTAATAAATACAGCTCTCTCCCTGCATAACTCTCTCTCTCTCTCTCTCTCTCTCTCTCCCTCTAGCTCTGTAGCTGCCACTTTAATAAATCTCTTGGTCCCCAATGGGTATGGAGTTGTTACTGGCGCCCAAGTTCTTTCATAGCCCAGTGTCAGGAAGGTTGAAGGTATTCAGGAAATGTCATCCTACAATATGTTGCTTGGTGTGCTGATTACTTCCAACTGAGGGCACTTGGGGAACAGCAAGTGCAGGAGAAGTCTTTGTCTGAACGTCCCTCAAAAGCAACTTAACTGTCATGAATCCTGTCCCTGGAACTTTATCACCCAGGGAAGATCACAGGAGAGAAGACTGAAGGTTGGCACTATCAATTGAAGAATCATGAGGTTCATAAATTTGGAAAGACTGATTTATTTCTCATAAAGAGGTTGCTGCCTGCAGGGTGACCATTTTGACAGACTGGGAAGCAAAGTCTCCAGCCAAAAGCCAGGAATAGACACTTCAAGGGAGGGGAAGGTGAGTGGCCAAATTTACATATTTAATAAGCTATAGGAGGAGTCGTGAATATCTATGAAAGGAGAAACGTATGCATGTGTAGTTGAGCTTCATGTCCCTTCATGGGTCTTATGTACAAAAAATGGCAGCATTAGCCTGATGGGGTGTGGAGTTTTCTGTCATCTGACTTAAAAAGGTGAAGTAGAGGATGCGGTCACCCTCACAGCACACCCTCCATAGACTGGCCAGAAGCACTCTGTTGTTGGCATCAGGTATCTCGTTGATATCAATGGTGGAGCAAGTCTTTTAAAGAGCAGGCTTCTGTTTAGCCCTTAGAGAAGAAAGCCTAATGGTGGATGTTCAAGGAGTGGGTATTAGGAGGCATGCCTGACGCTGCCCCTCCACCATCCCGTCATGGCCAAGAACTCAGTCTTCAAGCTTACTCTGGAGCCCTCTTAGCCAAGTGATGGTCCATTCCATTGGTTGAGGGCTTTAGAATTTTATTTTTAATTTGCACCACCACGCCCAGACAGATCTCTTCTTCTGAGGACTACTAGAGGCAACTTTTATTACCTAAGAGATTTTATCTGTGTAACAAGACAACTTTTATTCACCATATATTTTCTTCTCTCACCCTTCCATGACTTGTGTGCCATCACCCTCCAGAAATTCCAAGTCTTTATTCTTTTCTGTAGCTCAGGATGCTACATATAAGCTAATCTGACCCTTATTTGAATCTCATATTTTGTGGAACTCATATGTATATTTATGTTTTTTTCTCCTGTTAATCTGCCTTATGTTAATTTAATTCATAGCCCAGGCAAACAGCCTAGGAAGGTTAGACAAAAGCCAATTTTGGCCTCCACACGAGATTTAGCTTTTTCCTGGATGTCTTCTACCCTGCCCACATCTCAATAAACTATGCATTTATTGAACTAGGTGAGTTCAATTTTTGTTTTTTGCCAGGATCCTGACTGATACCGTGAATAAATGAAATAGATATGGAATTGAAAATATTTGAAATACAGGCTTAAAATAATTTTGAATGTATTGTTTTTTACATTAAGGAATAAAACTATACACAAAAAATTATTTCCCAAAATAATAAAGCATCAATCATTGAACTTTTACTTAAATGTGTTATGATATACAAAAGTATATATTTACCTTTATATAATATATGCCAGGGGACAGGAACAGGTAATATAATTGAGAAAACTAGGATATCAAGAAAAAAAACAATTACTAAGAGCATTAATAAATGATGACTGACAATTAGCCTACATATGCATTCCAGGATAGAAGTTTGCTTCAGAATAGAAGTTTGCTATGTGTGTGCATGTATTTATTGCAAAGTAGTCCTGATCCATCATAAAAGTAATAGATGCAGCCTGATATTTCATCATGGTTCCAACTTCTCACAAAGAACAAAAATCTTGGTTTTAGGTCTGAGGGGGAGTTCAGTAGGTACGTGTTGGTGTTGATTTCAGTGTTACAGGTAGGAGCCTTCTGGAGACACCTTATCATCAGAAAAGACTCAATCAGGAAACAAAGCTTGAATTACTTGAGTTTAGAAGGAAGGTTGAAAGCCAGCGTCATCATCAGAGTTGAGGTGGATAAAAGAGACCTGAGACACCAGCCAGTTCTGAATGAACACACTTTGCTGCCTCACAGACACACACTCCCTCCAGCACACCAGCCCATGTTCTTTTTTGCCCTCACTCTCTCTCATTATAATACAGAACATTTTTCTTATTTTAAAAGGAAGAAATATCCAACATAGAAAAATACCATAGAAATAAAAAAGAAAAGAAAAGAAAACCTACAATGACCCATCATCTTTCCACACTGAGATAACCAGTTCTAGTAGTTTGGAGTCTGATAGCAGGATAAGCAGGATATTTCCTAGCAAAAACCAAATGCGCCTGTTTTGCAAGTTGCTGTTTTCATTTAACAATATGTTTTAATATCTCTCAGGTTATCATCTACTTTTCTACAGCATTATTTTTATTACTGAAAAATATTTAATTGTATGAATTTTTTACCATTTTTTTTACCCAATTCCCCATTGTTGAAAATTTAGACTCTTTCCAATATTCTGTAGTTTAAATTTTGCCGTAAAAGATATCTTCATAATTGCTTGCTGTTTCAATGGTAGGATTATTGTTACATTCTGGATTCTTTAGTTCAACCATAAAGAGCTTTGTCTTCCTTTTCTCTGAGGGTGTGGCTGTGATTACAGAAAAATACAGTGGTTCCTTGTAGATCCTGGATGTTAGGCCTCTGTCAGACATACAGTTAGCACATTTTTTTCCCCCTTCTGTGGACAGTCTCCTTGCTCTCTTGATGGTTTCTTTTTCTTGGTAGAAGGTTTCCAGTTTGATGAGGTCCCACTTGTCTATCTTGGCATAGATATCTGGGGTTTTGATCAGGAATTGGTTACCAGTTCCAATTCCCATAAGGGTGTCTCCTACATTTTCTAAGGTTCTTATACTTTGGGGTTTTAAGTTTAGGTCTATGATCCATTTAGAGTTTATTTTTATGCATGGTGATAGGTAGGGGTTCTGTTTTAGTCTTCTGCATGTGGTCAGTCTTCCCAGCACTATTTATTGAATACTTTCTGCTCTCACCAGTGGTTGTTGGTGGAGGCTTTGTCAAAGATGAGTTGGTTGAAAAATTGAGGTTTTGCTTCTGGAACCTCTATCCTGTTCCATATGCCTATTCTTGTACCTATACCAGGCTATTTATTGTAGCCTTATAGTAAAGTTTAAAGTCTGGAAGGGAGAATCTGCCGGGGGGTCAGGGCACACCTCATCAACAAGGGTACCTGCATAATGAACATTTGTATACCTAACTCTGAATTGAGCCCCATATCTTTAAAATAAAAAAGTTAAAAGAGAACAATAAAAATTAAAAAATTAAATTAAATTTAAATAAAGAAATAATAAAGTCTGGAATTATGATCCCTCCCACTTTATTTCTCTTGCTGAGGATTGTTTGACTATTCGTGGTTGTTTATGTTTCCATATGAATTTCTGTATTGTCATTTCCAGGTGTGAGAAGAATGATGTTAGTAATTTAATGGATATTTTGTTAAATCTGTAGATTGCCTTGGGTAGGATGGACATCTTAACAATGTTGATTGTTCCTATCCTTGAGCATGGAATATTTTTCATTTGTTTGTGTCTTCTTGGATTTCTTTGAGCAGTGTTTTACAGTTTTCGTTGTAAAGGTCTTTCGCTTCTACGGTTAGGAAGATGCCTAGGTTTTTTTGTTTTTGTGGCTATTGTGAATGGGATTATGCTTTTTATTTGCTTATTTGCCTGTTTGTTGTTGGTGTATAAGAATACCACTGTCTCTTGCACATTTATGTTGTACCCCAAGACTTTGCTAAAGCCCTTTATTAATACAAGGAGGTTTTTGA